>VZDJ01000385.1:185991-200684 GCA_008694505.1 Cyanoderma ruficeps
GGTGGTAGGGGCAGGAATGAAAATAAAACTCAGATTCACGATACCCTCTGGTTACCCAGAACTGTAGTACAGAAAAAAAAAAAGGAAAAAGTTACAGTTTCACATATTCATGTTTTTCCATTTTCTTTCTTCTTTCTATTTGGGAAATGAGAAAGGGATTGAGCAAAGAGGTTCCTCTTTTCCTGCTGAAAAGCTGTAAGTAGCCAATCTCTGACTTGGTATCCAGCTTCATCCATTAGCAGACGGCAAAAGGGTGCAAGAATCTCAGGTACAATCTGAATAGAGAAAACACACACCCCTTCTGATTCTTGCAATATTTTCCTTAATAGTATGGTAAATCTGAAGTACATTAATATTGTCTACTAACTGCTGCTACTACATTCACTGCAAATTGTTTGAAAAATCCCTTCTGAAAAAATTTCTTCACCAAGTCAAGTATCCTTACATCATCACATGAACATTACAGGATTCTGATTTCTATACTTAAAACAGAGAGCAAAATTATTTTTATTTCCCTAGGCACAGGAAGCAAAATAAATACATTACACTGGTTCAAATTAAAGGGAAAAAAAGAACTCAAAAACACCAGAAAAGGGCTCATGTCCAAAATTTTATTCATATTTGAATAACAATGCAAAATGTTTTAAAATAAAGGTTGCCTAACATACAAGCTTGTACTTGCAGATTCTAGTTTACAGGTCTTTTTCTTTTCACTCCAGTTTATGTCAAGGCTTTTCACAGGACATTTCAAGACTGTGCTTTACTACAGAAAACTAATCAAAATAATTCAGTCACTTCTGAAATAAGGACTGGGAAATAATATGCTGCTTTGCCTAGTACATTGTAATAGCTGACCTCTAACATTTCCTTGGGAGATCTCATTTATCTTGGATTATAGCACAAAGAGCTTTCCCTTGATTTTCAGTGCTCCTCTTTAGTAAAAGTGTGTGTGAAAATCACAGGGGTTTAAGAAGACAGAATTAAAATGAAAGCCGGTTCATCACATAAACAGCCAGGCTCTTGATTAAAGACTAGAAAGTGAACTGGTAAAAACAGAAAACTTAAAAGTGTAAAATAAACAAATGGTCATTATAAAGGGACCTGAAAATCCTTCCCCAAACTGTTTTTCAGAGCGCTGTTCACATGTTGGCTGCCAGGTAACTGAGGGGGCTGAGAACTGACACACACATGCGAAATTTTCCAAGATTTACCTCAGTCTTCTGTTAAGACTGATCTCGCCCTCCTCACAATTTCAGTACTCATTATTTAGCCCCAAATGGAAATATAAGCTTATGTCAGACATGACCAAAAAGACACAAAACCTTTTGCCTTTCATTCTGACTGAGGTAGGAGTTAAAAAAATATGCAGGAAATGGGACAGGAACTTGAAAACCATTGTCTCATGTTTCTTATTTGCTTGTTTAAGAATGAAAAAATTGTCAGCAGATGCATAACTGATGACACTGAAAATCTGACAAGAATTATTTCTTAGGGAAGACAGTGCCTTCTGGATACAAGGATGAAATTTTATTTTATATTATGTAGCATGTCTTGCTTGAACTTCACCTTCTGTTCCTCAGTGGCATGGTTTGCCTGAGGCTCTCCATCTATTCTTCCTGTGCAAGGTACCTGATACTCCAGAGCAATTAAAAAAGCTTAGGCACTTGGATCTCTCCACTGAATTCCTTCATAAAAATAAAATAAATTAAAAATAAAAAATAAAAATCATAGTTTACATAGCTGCAGAGGAAATAAAAAAGTCCATTTTACAAGTGGTGAAGAGTCAAATAAGGTCTTCCTCCCAAATGAAGCTGGAAGCTTTAGTGGAACCTGCAGTTTGTGGGCAAAGGCAGTGGGGATAACAAGTGAAGAGCTGCTCTCTGCATGCCTGGGGAAGCTGGATGATTTGAAGGCAAAGATAACAAACATTTATCTTGGTAAGTGGCACGGGACAGAATTAAGCCCTGTTGGATTACCTCTGAGAATAAAGAGCATGTAGAGATGCGCCTTTATTTTTTTCCTTTTAATTATATGCTGTAGGTCATTAAATCTTCTTATCATACTCCTACACATTCAATTCTTAATGTAACTTGAATGTAATTGCCTGTTTTACCAAACCAGATTGGAAGTTAGTCTTTCTTCAGCAAACTTTTATTGCAGGAGCAGAGGAACCAGACAATATAGTCTGGGGATATAATTTGCATGCATTATATCAGATACCACATTCTGTTTCCTGGGGAAAAAAAAAAAGAAAAAAAAGACAAAAACTGGACCCAGACACTGCTACTGCTCTGTGCCACTGTCATATTTCTTCTCTGTATTTTGCCATGAGCATACATAATGCAAAACTCATCATACACTGTACACATAAACTTATAATGCTGTTCTTGTAAACCACTTCAACTATTGACATATTTTTGAATCCTAGGGTCAGAATGGATTTAATTTCCTGCATCAGATGAATGTTGGCATCAGCTTTTTACAAAAACAAACAAAAAAAACACACCAAAAAAAAAAACAACCAAACAAACAAAAAATTTAAAAAGCTCTGAAGTTTCATCTTTGAGCAATGATCATTAAGTGATAAGGCATGTGGCTTCCTACGCTGGGAAATTTGAAAATATCAGTCCACACAGCTCAGAATCTTCTGAATATGTCTTATTTCAAGTTATCCTAAAATTGTAACATGGCAGTAACTCCAGAATTTAGTCTGCTGTTTGAAATTCTCCTTACCACACCTAGCCTGGGTAATGTGCAGTTCGATTTAAGTGAAGGAAAAGGCATCTCTCAGCTACTATCTCATTAAAAAGAAAATTGCAGCAAAGATGCTTCAGATAAAAGAAGAAGAAAAAATAGGTGTGCCATGTGGTTATGTGTGTTTATATATATATAAATATAAATACTCAGGCAGACTACAAGGTTCATAGTCATTGGTTCACAAATGATAGCAAGTAAGGATGTAATTAAAAATAATTCTTATAAGAATTTTTAGAAGGAAATACAGTGTTTTGTAATTTCAGCTGGTTCTTAAGGAATGAATGTGGAGGTTTATAATGCACACAGATAGAAAAGTATTACAGTTTTCCTGACCAGGGAACAGTGCCTGCTGTAGGTGAACCTCCAAGCTCACCCACACAGGCTTTAGTTACCCTGTTTGGAGAGTGCCTCAGGATACAAAACTGGAAAGAGAAAAACAGAAAGGAAGGAGTAATATTCAGAAGGGTCTGGCCTTAAATGCTCTGAGATAACAAAAGCAGATACATTTGAAGAAAAAAATCGACCACCAAAAAGAATCCTTCTATAATGGTCCATGCAAGAAAAGTTGGATAGTTCTAAATCAGGAATACAGTCCGGAAGTGGGATAATGCCACTGAAGATAGATGACAAAGAGATATAGTAAGAAAAAAAATGGCCTGTACAATGAAAATTGTTCGTTTTTGTCCCTCCAAAATCTAAAGTGGATCTTTAAAAGACAAAGAATAAAAACTAAGATTACAGCACAGTCACATTGGGTTTAATCTGAAAGATTATGATCCTATGGAGAGAAGACACAGAAAATCAAGGACAAACATTAATAAACAACAGAGGCACGAAATGGAATGGCTAACACAGGTTAAGTCCTTGGGAAAAGGAGAAAAAAAAAAGAAGACACTGAAAAAAGCCAAGTGGATTCATGACCCCCTTAGTAGCTTAGGTATTTTTTGAATTAGAATAAGGAAAACACAGATCAAAGGATATGTGGTTAGATTAAACTCATTCAGTTCAGAGGATCTGGTGATATTTATTTTGATACAATTTCTGAATTATTGATGATCATATGTGAGAAGTAATGGGAAATGAATGAGCCTTGAGAATTGAAAAAGGCCATAGACACTATTTGTCTTCAAAAATGGTTAAAAAGAGGACAAAGTGTCCTTTAATACCCAGGGAGATAGCTCAATAAATGACTAAAAAATTGATATGTAAATACTTTGTGATCAGAGCATGGATCTATCCATGCCACATGATATCAAACCAATTTCATCTCTTTCTTTGAAAAGGTCATTTAATCTACCATAAAAGTAACACAACAACTGTAATGTAATTTGAATTTTGTGGGATTCCCACATGAGATTTAAATAAAGTGGTTGAAAATAAACCCACTCTGAATGTATAGCTAATGTAGTTGAAAAATCTTTTGGGGAAAAAACAATCAATCAAACAAACAAACAANCAAACAAATCCTGTTGTAAATATTAACAGTCAAACTTTGGAGAACTCTCCACAATTTAGGCAAGTCCAAAGTTTGGGAGGTAATAAAAGAATGTCAATATTGTTCTTCTCTTAATAGATTTATAAACATATTTATTCTTGAATGTTCTCTTTACTTAAAATTTGGGTTGCATCTTAGCTGTTTTTGTTTTCTCCCTACACACTTACAGCATGTGTATACATACTTACACTGTTTAGACAAAAAATAAGATCTGTTTGCTCTGGAAATAGTGTTGCTTTTCTGCATTGTCTCTTTCTGGCCTTCACTAAAACAATCTGGATTCAGTCAGGATGCTTATGCAAATTAATTTTCAATTGTACAAGGAACTTTTGGAATTGTGCATATTCCAAATATCTTCCATCTCATCTGAAATATCACATTTTCACTACTTTCTCGTGAGATTTCTCCTACTAATTCCTTAGTTCCTGAAAGCCATTTATCCTGTATCCTACTGTAATCACAAGTACCTTTCTTGAAAATAAATGAGTGCTTACATTTCATCCTCACTCTCACACAGATTCTCCGTACTCTTTCCCATTCTCCATCAGCTCTGATCTGACAGGTGGATGCCCCTCAGCCACATTCCCCCATCATCTGAAACACAGAGTTGTCTCCATCCAGATGTATTTGGATGAGATTTTTGAGGACTGTTTCACTTTCCAGTCAGGAGTTGATAATCTGATAACTCCCAAGACACATTAATACTTACTAATCTCTTTCTTAGACATTTCCAGTCCTTGCTGAGGTAGCTCAGTTATCTTTTGCTTCCTAGAAAGCAAACCTAAAAATGAAACACCACCTTTCCACTCTTCTGTTCTGTTATCTTCTTCATTCAAAGGGATTCAAAACCTTGAGTCTCACATCTTTCAGGCTAAATAGAGTTTGTGTCTAAACTAGCAAGTAATTTATGCAACAGGACCAGATATAAAGAGCAAATCAGCTCATTTCAGGATTTAGAGGGTTGGCACTAGATGGTCTTTAATGTTTTCCTTCCAACCCAAACCATTCTGTGGTTCTATGATTCTTGTTATTTATTCTATTTCATCATTTCTGTACTAACAAAGTTAGTTCTTCTCAGAAATGCATTTTGTTTTTGATCAGTATATACTTAGCTTTGAGGTTAAACCTGCAAAAAATTAAACTTTCAGTGTCAAAGGAAAGCTTTCTTCTTAAAAAGAAATTAAGGAGATGAAGCAACAATACCATTGTCTTTTGGAAAATTCTACATGGAATTTGCTTTATTTTACTTACCAAAATAATGCTCTGCACAAAATTTCAATCTTTATTTTCTTTCTTTTTTAGTCATCCATTGAAACTAGGAGCTGACAGATGGGGATTAAAGACCTGCATCATTTGGACCATCATTAATGTTCACATCTGCAAGATGAGAACTTCAGATCATTTCCTCAGAAAGGCAAACATTTACAAACATAAATTTTAACATTTCCACTCTAATATTTACTTTCAATGTTAGCATCAGTAAAATCTCAGAGATGTTATGAATAAAGAATAGTTCATGAATAATTTTTTCCCCAATTATTCCACTCTGCTTGAGAAACATCAAAGTAGATTTGAGCTGGAATTTTCATTTAGAGGGGCTCAAAACATGTAAAAATATTCATGCATCGTGGTAAGTGGTCCTTCCTCTGACAAGTGGACTATTTCCCGTAATAAGAAGTCAGATTTTGTCACATAAATATATAGTTAAGCAAGGATGCAGCAAAGGTGTAGGCAATAGCAATATTTAATCAGCAGCTAGTTCAAATCTAGCTGTAGATGTAAAACGGATGGCGGCCTCTCCAATATAAATTTCCTGCTTGTCCTATCCTATGCTTATAAGACAATCTTTGAGGCCACCAGCTCCACATTTGTTTTTCTATTGATTTTGCTAAAATTTTATTTTCACCATAATCTTTCTCCTCCATTCTTGAGTCTTGCCTTCCTGTCACAGGACTGATTCTCCACCAAAAAGAAAAAAAATCTATAAGTTAAATTTTCTCCTAATTTTCTTTGCAGTGCCAAAAAACCCCTGAATTGTCCTGGCTCCTGACCCTATTGTACATTAAATTGTAAAATGCTTTTATTTTTACAGTGAATGTTGGATTTCACCCTAGAGATTCCAGCTGTTCATGTTCCAATTTCTACTCACAAGGGAATAAATCCATTGATTTAATTTATGGCAATTTTTGAGATTTTCTTTCCCTCGCTTCTAAGACAGTTTTAAAGAACAATTGAAAACAAATACACCTGAGGAAAGAGCAGCTGGCAAATCTCCCTGACTGAAAATAATCAAATGCCTGTTACTCTGACAAAAGAATTTAAGTTTATTTTTGAAAAGGTAAAACAGTACCACAAATCTGAAAGGAAGGTCTGTTTACATCTTAGTATTCCCTGGAGTTGATACAAATATGTTGTTAGCTATGAATTTCTTGTAAATTAATCACTGTAATTTCACTCAATACTCTGTGTACTGATTGCAGAAAATGGCTAGATGAGAAGCAAACTTTCCTCTTCTTTCACTTCTAGAAAAAATATTCTTTTAGTAGTGGTATTTATTATAGACACCACAGCAATAAATAGTTTTGAATTCCATTTTAAAAATCATAATCACTTATTTCAACTCTTAACATTCACAGATTGAAAAGAAGTAGTACCTCTTTTGAAATCAATGGCTATTTCAGCCCAAAATGAATGATATAGTGAGATTTACTGTTTTCATTACTGGACAATATTTTCATTAAGAAACACTCTATAGTCAACAAATATCATGCAACAATTATTTCTAATACTTTTACTTGCACTGTTCCTATGAGTAAGGATTAGAAGAGTCTCAAACAGCAGCAAAACAAATCTAAATATAGATCACCTTTCTCTTCACTTTCATCCTGTTATCACACATATCCAGCTCACAAACTTTTCCCATCTTTGTTATGTCAGCAGCCACAAAGTGCCCAGGGACTGCAAGGCACTGTAGGGTAAACAACCATATCACCAGAAACACAGAATCACTCCTAGAGCATTCCACAGGCAGGATAATAGGGATTTGAAAGCCCTTTGTACTCGCCTCCTGCATATTCTCCCCAAATACCTCCTGTTCATGGAACCTCTCTGTAAAACTACAACAAAGCCTGATCTCATAGGGTTCAATTAATTCTTAAAAATAACCATTGTGGAGAATTTGAGACGAAAATATCTGGCTTATGTAGGTGCACATAAGCCTGTGAGCAAGCTGGAGGACTGTGGGGAACGATGGAGGGAGTATTCTGGAAAATAAAAATTAAGAAAATAAACAAGTGTGAAATGCTGCTTGTGGAAAGAAAGACATATCTTAGCTACAGGAACAGATAACAACAAAAGTTCCTTGAGATTGTTTTTCAGGTGATTATGTCACATAACGAAAGGAACCAATTTTCCTGGGCTTGATGACTGATGTAACAGTAGATTGCTGGTGGCCACTTGATTAGCAATTTGTTTATATTAATGAGGGGAAAAATATCCAAAAAGACAGAGGGGTGGAAGAGGAGACAATTACAATAAAGGAAATAAGCCTCCCTACATAAGCTGCATTTGTATGTTTTGAGGCACACATGGAAATGAGAACTGGCATTTAATTTCTCCCTTTCATATTGCCTTTATTCTAGTCCTACCAAGTTTGTAGCATTTCCTATAAATTCACCTCCCTCATGTCAGCAGGGGCTCTTCTTTCTAATGAGTATATTCTTCTGAAGAATTCAAGGCATTAGAATCCTAGACCAAAGAGAGAAGCTGAATAAATAACCCAGTCTGAATGCAGAGCAAGGAGAGAGAAAGGGAAGAGAGGGCTCACAAAAACGAATTTTCTTCCCACGAAAGATCATAGTCCCATGACCATTGTTTTGGTCCTGTCGTGTTAACAGAAAGGGTTCAGAAATGCTCCAAAATTTCCATGTTCCAGAACTGTTCCAGACTTGCTAAACTAAGTCTGGTGTGCTGCTGCTTTGCTCAACACTGGTTTTCCTTCCTTGTGTAGACGTCAAACCTTATGGAAATTGTAATTTGCAATTCTCACCTCTACTTCTTTTAAATACATCTCAACTTTACAAAAAAACCCATTCCATTTTGTTTTCTACTTTTTGACAGTTAATTGAAGAATTTAAAATGTGCTTTGTAAGTCCAACAAAACTTGCATAGAAATCAGCAGAAGGTAAGTATATCCTTAAGGTGCATCCTTACTAAATACCATTCTCGTAAGAATAATAAACACTGATAAAAATATTCAGTTCTCCTTAAGCAAATTATTTAAGCTTTTCTAATGAGAAATTTGAACCCTAGAGCAAAACTGAAATTTTATTACAGGAAGTTTTAAATATGGGAGTTTTCCAACTACCTCTAGGGAATACTGCTTCACAGGACATTTTAATTCCTAATGAAATGGTGGCAGTAATGTAATTTCTCTGCTAATAGCTCCTTTAGCCCATGTTATTTACTATTAATTTATTTCTTTCTGTAGCCAAACTTAAGGATTTGAGCAAATTTCATTGTATTTACCACCAATGTTGGTTTAGAGGAGGTTAATTTTAGAGAATAAGCATTTTTAAAAGTCAATACAGCAAGTGACATTAGTTTTTGAGGTTTTAAAGAATTCCGCCTAAATTAAAAAGCGGTTCCACACTTCTGAAAGTTTCCTATTATGCTCTTTGTAAGTAACCACTCATATTGGGCAATGTGTTCACTGGAAATAAACATTTTTGTCATGATTTTTAGAGTGCCAGATGATGTCAGTCACAGATTAGGTTTATAAAGATTTGTATATCACATTCCCAAATAAATTTTTAACACTTGAGAGATAAAAAGAAAATAGATCATTTACTGCAACTATTTCAGAGCTTTAGGTTAGAGTCAACAAAACAGAAATAAAATATAATGTTCTGTGTGCAGATATTAACAGAGTAATCACCTGAACACAATTCACTGCATCTTCTCCCTGTACTCTCACATCATTTTGGAGCAACAAGAATCAGTGCTTTGAGGGGATGCGGATGACAAATATGGAGTAAGTTTCTTTTTTCCCTGTGTCCTGGGAATCCTTGACACAACCATTTTTTCTAGGAACAGGCTGTTAAATTCCTTTCAGCTTGACAAAATTCAGCCAACAAATCTTAAAGTTGATAAGGATCTTTATTTCTTGAACCATACTGGAAAGCCAAGAAATAAAAAATACCATTCTGGTACTAAAGCTTTGCTGTTATTGTTAAAATAGACGTATCAGCACTGAGTCGATCATGGAACACCTAAAAGGAGGCTTAAGAGAAGTATTCTCAGGGACAATTTTTGTGTTCATGCTCCTCCTTTTTTAAAGTTCCAGCTTCAGACCACTTCTATTAGAAATAAGCTTGCCTGCTAGGGCTTATTTTATTAAATTATTTGCTTTTATGTATAAATACCTAAAAAAATATTCAAAGATCAGAAGTTCTATGCACTTTTTAAAAAAATCTCATTTCCTTGAAACACTGTTCATACATCAGTGGTGCTTTCCTTATTTTACATAAAGGGTGGCTAGTAATGGTATAAAGATGAAATATAATCTCTATGTCCAAGCTGAAAATCAAATAGGATTCCTTTGAAGAATCTGACGCAAGACTAAATCACCTAGAAATGGAAATTAAGCATGCTTGAAGCTTTAGAGATCTAACCTGTCAACTGTCTGGACCGTTTTGCAATCCAATATTTGTCTCTCAGGGCATTGGTTCTTTCAAAAAAAATCAACAAATTTTAATAAGAAAAATCAGAAGTCCAGAGCTCTTCCACTTACAAAACTGAAAAGTTCAGTGGAAACAGACCAGAAGGCCTTGACCTGAACAGTTTGAATTCCTTCTTTAAAAAAAAAAATAATAATAAAATTAGGTGATAAGAGGTTTGGAACACAGTTCAGCTAAAAATATAAACCAATACCTATTTCAAACCAAACTTAACTAAATCAATCCATGTTTGTCCTGTGGAGCAAGAGGCAATTTGACAAAGGGACAGGGACAATTCTGAAGGTCATGAAAGATGAAAAACCAGAAGGAAGTAATGCAGCATAACCCGAGAGCAAGATAGACAAAGAAGTAGAACACACCTTGTGGAGATTGTACAGACCACCCACTTCCCCTCAGTTATTGCTCAATGTAATGTGTAATTAAAGACATTTGAAACTGAAACATAAACAACATTTCCTAATCAGTCTGCTGCATTTTTTCATTAATTTTTTTCATATCTGTATTAAACTATCCTTCTCCAAGTCACACTTCCTGCTCTCCGTCTTACAAGGGACAGGAAATAAGATATTTCTTTCTCTTCCTTCTGACAGACATGAAATTCATTATGTCTCTCCTTCAACTTACCTCAAAATTCATTTTTCAGGAGTCTGATCCTTTCATTTGTTCCTTCCAAAGTTTCAGTGGTTGGTTTCACCTCATTCCTGAGGGCAGCACCCGAAACTGAAAATATATTCCATGTTAAGGTCTTCACAGTGACTGGTACAATAGACAAATATATTTCAGTGATCTATACACAAAAGTCAGAAACAATTATGGTTTCACACCTTTTCATTAATAACACCAGAAGAAATAAAGGAAATCAGTGCAGCTTTCAAAAAATTTTGCAGAAACAGAATTGCTGAGCTGTATCAAGAAGATATAGATATGGTTTTGAGAAGAATGGGCAAGGAGACCAGCTCTTTTTAATGCCTGTATTAAGACCAGTTCTAGGTGGGGGCTCAAGGGGTTGTGCACTCTGCCACTGCTTCAGATGGAGGACACAGAGAAGGAGGTGCTCAGCTTTGTCTCAGGGCAGAGCTGGGCCTTCCTCCTCACGAGAGTCTCTGGGATAGATCCTGGCAAGACAGCCTTGGGGCTCATGGTCTAGAAGTGTCTGTCTGGATGAGTACTATTAAAGTTATGGTGACGAGGTGGAACCCAACTCTGACTGGTGTGAGGTTCTCTGTGGTTCTGCCGACCCAGAGTGGTCATTCTTAGTCTTTAGTTTTGTGTTGGCTCATTGTTTTTTAGGGGGTTTATGACCGAATAGTGTTCCATGAGCACTTGAGGCTTTTTCGTTTGCATGTCGGGTGGCATAATCAGTTGCCACGCGGGAAGAGGCAAGAAGAGGCAGGAGAGGCAGGGGCAGTTCGAGGAAAGGATACAGTTAAAAAGAAAGGGGTCTCAGGTAATTAACATTTAACAGAGAAAATATTTAGGAAAGGTATTTCCAATTCCAATAACAATAGGTCTGAGCTAAACGGTACTTAACAGAGAAAAGCTTTACCACAGGCAAGATAAACAGTATCCAACTGAGAAGGCACTCTACTTAACTGAACTCAGAAACTTGTATCTTACTTCTTACAGGTTTTCCAAATAGTATATTTTCTCCACAATGTTCCTAGTGCTATCCTAAAATTACCTGCACAATAAAATTTCTTGTCTTTCACTTCCAGTAAGGAATTTGTCCAGAGCAGTAGTGGCTAAAGATCCTCACATCTTTCTCTCTTTTCCTTCTCTCTTTCTCTCTTTTCCTTCTCTCTTTCTCTCTCTCTCCCTCCCCTTGTCTCTGACATTAGCAGTTCGATCCAACCCACACGGTTGGCTTTGCCATGTGCTCTCCTTTGCACTTTCCCTCAGGCACAGCCCTTTCTGATCATTTTAGGGAGCGGCTCAGCACAAGGGCCTGCAAGCCCCCAAGGCCAGGCTGCTCCAGGCCACTCCCAGCGCCCTCGGCTGTGGAAGGGCTGCTGGAGTGTCCCTTTGTGGCACAGGCATGCTGTGTCAGGGCCCTCGGTGACACTGTGGTGCCCAAAGTCCCACGTGGCATCCCAGAGCCCTATCCTGGCTGAGAGTGTATAAGGGACAGTGCAGGGCCCCGGGCTGGCCAGTTCCAGGAGAGTGGCTGTGTCCCAGGACCTGTCTGTGCCAGAGGACGTCGGACATGGAGAAGGACAAGGCAAACCCCAAACCCCAACCCCCCAGGCTCTCGCCCAGCCTGCAGAGAGCCCAGGCCTTGCGTGAGCAGCAGGAGGAGGCTGAGAGGGGCTCCACTGGGGCAAGGAGAGGGAGGAGGGGAGCCTTGGATGGGGATGTTCTGTTTGTGCAGTTTGACACTGAGGAACAGCCAGAGCTCTCCCGAGGAGAAACAACTGAATACCAGCAAGGCACTCCAGGGAAAGCCTGTGCTGAGCCACAGCTGACCCCAGGAGATGCCCATAGCCCCCAAGAGCTCTCCGACTGGGATGAAGGCCTTGGGCAAGGCCTGTGCCAGGAAGAATCTGGGAGCTCCTGGGATTCTGACTGGGAAGAACTCAGGGAGCTACAGCCCTCCCGAGCAGAGGTCAGGCTTTCCCCAGCAGTCTCCGACTGGGACGAATGCAAGGAGCAAGAGCTGTCCGAAGGAGACACCAAGAGCTACCGAGAATATTCCGACTGGGAAGAATGTCCTGAGCAGTGCCTGTCCCCAGGAGAAGGTACCAGCCACTGGACACTCTCTGAGAGGGATGCTTACAGGAAACAAAAGCTCTCCCAGATAGAAGCCAGGAGCCAACACCAAGTTCCTTACTGGAAGGTAGGCATGGAGCAAGGGCTTTTCCGAGGAGAATTGGCTAGCTCCCCAGAAGTGTCAGATTGGGAAGGACAGAGCCAGCAAGGGCCGTCCCTCAGAGAGTCCAGTAGCTACCAGGAACACTCAGACTGAGAAGAGTCCATTGGCCAGGAGGGGTCCAAAGGTAAAGCTAAGAGAAGAAAACCATCAGTGCAGTCCAGCTGGGAAGACCACAGTGACCGAGAGGTGGTGTAGGATGGCTAGCAACACACCAGCATCATGAGCACCTTTCCCAAGGCCTGGCTGTGGGAGGAGGACGACAACTGGGACAAAGTGAGCATGCTGGACCTGTGCGAGGAAGGAGAAGAGGCCAGGCTGCAAAGATGGGCAGCTTTTGCATGGGATGGACTCCCGGTACCTCTCCCTCAGGAGGCCTGGGTGAAGTGCCAGGCACTTCAGCCATATTTCCAAGAGTGGCTCTGTGCCAGGCCTGCCCCTCTGGAAGCCCAAGCCCCCTTGGGACAGACATCTTCTCCTGGGCAGCCGGTTCCAAGATCAGTTCTTCTTTTGGACAGCCGCTCGCTCTTCAGGCGGGTGCTGTGGGCACTGCGGGGACTGTGCTGTTGCTGCTGCCTGGCGGCACAGCCGGAGGCTTAGCGCCCGCTGCCAGCAGCACCTGGCCTGGGGATGGCGGCTGGCCCGCGGCCTGCCCGGCGCCCTGAGGGAGCCGCACGGGCTGCCTCGGCCTGCACCTGTCCCTGCGGGCTGAGCCATCCCCGGCTGCTTTGGAGCACCCCCAGTGGGGCTTCCCGAGAGCAAATGGCAGCCATGTAGCCAGCGCCAAAGTGGCAGCCGTGGGGGACACTTGGTGCCAGGGGCTCATCACTGCATGCCGGCCAATCATCCAGCCGGGAAGGGACCTTGAAAGTCATCCTGTCCCACTGTCAGCCTGGCACCACCATCATCACTCCTAAACCGTGTCCCCAAGGGCCACATCCACACGGTTCTTCCCTACATCCAGAGACACTGACTCCAGCACCTCCCTCCTGGCACTTCTTCCAAGGCCTGACCACCTTGTAAAGGAAGAACAGTTTCCAATATTGTATCAGCACCTCGCCTTCTGGAGTCTAAGGCCATTTCCTCTGAGCCAGAAAGAATTCTGTGCTGATCCTTTGGCATTTTGTCCATGAGAAATGGGCATAGACAGGATGTGTTGCTCCCAGGACAGGACCCCATACTGCTGGATTGCAACACACAGAATTCTAAGGGAAAAAAAAAGAAAGTTGGGTTTACAAAATAGTAGTAGAAAAGAAAAAATACAAAAACAATAAAAATTACACCAAAAAACCACAAAATACCCCCAAACCCAAAAAAGATAAAGATTAAGTATAGGATATTAGGAAAAACATGAAGAGGTTGAAGTAGATGAAAAAGCAGTAGTACTAATAAAGAGTAAGAATAAGAATAGGAATGATAAGAATAAGGACAAGAATAAAAATAAAAATTAATAAGAGTAAGAATAAGAATAAAATATTAGAATATAATGAGAATAAGAAAAAAATAAGTAAAGCAATAAAAAAGAAGGTGAAATAAAGCTTAGGAATAAGAAAAAATGCAAGAATAAGAATAAAAAAAGGCATGGAATATGAAAAAGCATAAGAAAAGTGTAAGAAAAAGCATTTAAAAAAGGAAAAGCAATAGCAAAAGAAAAGGCAGAAGCAAAAGGAAAAGAACAAGAACAAAAAAGGAGGAGGCAGAGGACGAGGAGGAAAAGGACAAGGATGAGGAGGGTGAGGACAAGGGGGATGACAACAAGGAGCAGGACGAGGAGGAAGATGAGGAGGAGGATGAGGATGATGAGGAGGACAAAGAGGACGAGGAGGATGAGGACGAG
>VZDJ01000385.1:204674-226665 GCA_008694505.1 Cyanoderma ruficeps
TCCTTCCTTCCTTCCTTCTTTATTTTAAGTTTCTTTTTTCTAATTTGAAATTGGCCTCTCTGTTTATATCTTCCAGCTATCTGTCTCTCAGGTCTTTTTGCATGTGAAAAACATTACAAATAATTAAGATCTCACCTCCTATATTTACAATATGTGTATGTTCAACCATTTGAAGTGAAGTTTTATTTGCTCAAAATAACGTTAAAAGGATGCATTTCTAAAATTAAGGTGTTTGGGATTGTGAGATTTGTGCTTCTGTGTAGACTGAAGATATGTGGCTACTTATATGAATTGCAGATGTATAACTGGAACCATTCAGCTTGCTGCCACACTTTATTTTCATTATAAAATTATAATACATTAAATAAATTAAATATGCATATTTCCATGTGTGTGCAGGTAAGGTCTTTGTAGAAAAGCCATAGTGAATTTTTATTTTTTCTAAAGATAAATTTAGCAGTGCTCACTCAGGTTTTGGCAGTTTATTGACAATTCAGAACACTGGTTTCTTCAGAACATCATTCATACAATTATTAAAACAAAACTTCTAGGGGTCACCCAATATATTCAGGATTTTTTACATTTATTGTGTTTGTTGATGTAGTAAACCAATATTCACCAAAGTGCATCTTGATTAAGTTGGGGTCAAAGTCAGGGCCAGAAAGGAGGAAAGATCTGTTGTATTGGCTGCAAAAAATTATCCCATGAAAACAAAAGGCGGTCATTCCATAAAAATATTTTTTGCTGAAAGCAACCTTCACATGTGCCCCAAAGACCCAAACAACTTGAAGGTCCTGAAGGATGTCCCTAGACTCAGCCAAAGTTGTGCAAGGAGTTTTTCTTCCTTCACATTCCTGACATAGAGTGAATTCTGCTCTGGTCTATGCAGTAAAGTTCTCATTACTCGGAACCCAATTTTGCATGCTGCAGGTTCAGTATTTTAATTTTACTAAATTTTGCACTATTCAAAAAAAAAATCTATGGTAACAAAGGGATTTGTTCATCTGACTCTTTAAAATAATTCAAGTGAGAAAGTGTTTGTTTCCTCACTTCCTTCTACCCTTGCTTCTCTCCTACAGTGCTTTGAATGCACAGATGTCATCTCTGGCTCCAGATTTGCAGCCACAGGTCTGGTGACTGCAAAATTAACCTCATTATGTTTGTCTTATTCTTACGGCCTTCCCTAATTTTCTCCTACTGTCTCCTGTCGGGAGCACACTGGGTCAGATGGGTTAGGACTTGGAGTGGACAAAATGGTAAAATCATACACAACTTTCTCAACAACACACAAACTTTTATGGAATGACCAAATCTCTCTGCATTTGGTAATTTTTCAGACTGGAGAGCCTTAGGCTACTCAGCCATTGCCTGAAAATGAGCCCTCAATCATTCTTGTCACCAGCTATAAAAACTTCCCAGGTTCTTCTATGTGTTCCAGGTCAATGTGTGTTGGATTTGTAGGCTCGTCGCATTTCATTAACACTAAGTGATGCTGGTTTGTTTTCTATTCCTCTCCTAGTAACTCTTAGCACTAGATTTGTTCTTCCTCTTATCATTGCTTTAGCATTCATGGACCTATCTGTCATAATCCCAAAATATTGCTACCAAACAGTAAGAACTCTCTTTTTGTATGTGAAATTAGGTGTCTGTCAGCATTCACAGTGCTTTATATTTATGTGCATGGAATTACAGGACACTTTATCACCAGTCACACTGTTTTATAAAGTTTTCCTATAATGTTTCATCCTCTGCCCTGTCTTCACATTTCCAGCTAACTTTGTACCATTTCAAAATTTTGTTTCTTCACGGCTCCTCGCCTTTTGCAGGTAATAAAAAAATCTTTCAGTACAAGGATCTGTAGAACTCAAATGACTTTTCCCTGCTGAAAGAACTGGTTATTTCTCCCTACACTTTGTTTCTTACCTTTTTAGCATTTACCCGTCTATTCATGGACCTTCTTTTTTACACCACAACTTCTTAGTTTTTCTAAAGTCTTTGATCAGGGGCTCTGTGTAAAGTCTTTTTGGAAATCCAAATAGACTCTATCGAGCAGATAATTCTTGTTCCATTTCAATTACCATCTCATTTCCTTTTGCTTTTAAGTTGATTGAATATCCTCTACTGCTGTTTAGAATTTCTCTTTTATTTCTCAGTTCAGTTTCTACCAGTGAACCTGTTCTCTGTGTCTAAACTAACATATTTTTATCTGCTCTTATATTCAAGGTTCTTTACTGCTTATTTTTTCCTGAGCTATTGATTAGGGCTTACAACCTACACCTGATAACAGATTTCAATGCCCAAGTGAGACAGATCATTCTAAAATCTCTTCTCCTTCCTCCCAAACCTTTTCTCATGTACTCCGGAAATACCAAGCTCCTTTAGATTAAAACTCTCCCTTTTTTAAGTGTGTTGAAATAAAGAGTGGTGAAGCTTTTAAGACCATCATCTCTAAGTCTCACAAATGCTGCCTCGTTGACTTTTTGTGGGCCTCCACCTGTGTCTTTGAAGATATTTGCCACTTCTTGTCCCTGAATGGGATGAAAATTGGTTGAGACAGTTTTCTTAAAAAATTTCCTAATATGGTGTTTTACAGTCCCCTTGCACACTGTGAGTTGTCAGTCCATGCCTAAGTCTACAAAAATAAGCAAATAAATCAGCACTTATTAACAGTATTATAAATTATTAATACCAACATTTCTCTCAAGCCCAGTTAGTGAGGTTTGTACTCAAGCCCTTCTGCATCCAAGTCATACCTGCCTCACACCACACAGTAGGCTGGGTAATCAGAGTTTAGCTGCAGAAACATTTTATTAACTTATTTATCATTGGTTTTTCCACCTCAAATACATAACTGACCCATAGCAAATGAAACTTAATGTGAGAAAACTCCTGAATACAGTTTAGAAAACTGCCCACTGATGGAGAAAAACAGCTCCTTTCTACACCAGTTGAACAGTTGAACAAAGGTCCCAAATACGGTGGGTAAAGGGGAAGGGAAATATTCAAGATTCTCATAGAATCAATACAGTCAGAGATATGCATCGTTGCTAACACCTCACAGTAGAGCTTCTCAGGAGTTAAAGAAAGGACAAAGCAAGGGAGCTATTAGGGACACAAAAGCAGTAATAAGATTCTTTTTCTTCCCCCCTGCATTTCCATATTGATTCTTAGCTAAAAGTTCCTCTTCACTACCTTTTTTATCTGTCTGAGTGCAGCTGCTGGGTTTTCAATACAAACATACATCATGCCCTATCAGACAGCACTGCCTTCAAAAGGTGATGGAGCGTGGTAGACCCAGGCAGACACCAAAGCCCCTCATAAATCTTCACATGCAAGAGTAAGAACATGAGGATCATAAGAGGGGATAAAAAACAAACTTTGCCACAATTCAGCCATTCTGAATTAAAACTAGATTACTGCTGGAATTAAAGTTCTCTTCTTGCTCACTTGAGCTGAAATTAAGAGAAGGATTGAACAGATGTGCTGCTGTGTCGTGGAGATAATCAATCTACAAGAATGTGCAGCCTTGGCACAGGTAAAGGTGCCAAAGTGGGAACAAAAGGAAAAAGAAGCCAAGTTAAACAAAAATCCAAACACTTCCTGTAGTAGTTTATCAAATGCACAACCTCTCTGATGATAGATGGAATGAATTTTGAACCTGAATTTTAGACTTTTCATATTCACACACGTTGCCATCCACAGGAGATGGGGCCAGTGAAGGAAGGGAGGTGGAAAAGGGACATAATTCACTCCCCAGGTTGCTGAGAAGAACTTGTCCTGCTTCCATGCTGGTAAGTAACACCGTGACTGCTGCTGCAGTTTCATATTCTGACTAATATTGCACCCAGACTGCCAGCCATTAGCCTGCCTTTGAAGGATTTCCTCCTCCTCTAAATGGCTAAAAGGGTTGTTCTTGATAATATTTACTTGACAGCACAACATTAGGTGTGTAAGCTATTGCACCTCTGTGCCTCCTATATGTGTATTTTTTTTTTTCTGAGACCTACCCATCACAAAGCAATTTTTCAGATTCAGAATGCTTTCTTCAAATATAAATAATCAAAGGGAGATTTTTCTGACTGAATGCTTAAAGCTTTTTTGGGTTGTTTTTTTTTTTCTAAATTTACTGAATTGTCAAAGAAAGTAACAAAATATTTGTAACAGGTAAAACCAAGAAGTAATGAAATTCTGCTCAAATTTAGCTGTAGGCTTTGTCGCAGCAGTGTTTCTGTACTTGTTCTTTATTTACTCTGAGGAAGCTCTGAGTATGATGTTATCCAGTTTTGAACATTTTCCTCTTGCAGAGTCTCTTCTGGGTGTGTGAACATCAGTGTCTACCAGGACTTTTCCTGGGGAGGAACAAATTTAGTCTAAGATATTATTGGACAAAAACAGCCTCATGTATCTATTGTAAATCAGAATGTTTATAGAATAAAAAGCAAACAGGCACATTTAGCTCTGTGAAGATAAACAAAAATAGGCCATACAAAAATCATAAGAAAACCATCTTATGATTTATGGACTGGACAAATATTTCTGCATTCGGTAATTTTTCAAATTCATTTTTGGATTCATTCTAAAGTTTCTTTTGTTTATTCCCTTATTAATGTTGTTTTGCGAAGCCAGCTAGAAGAAGCGTGAGTGCTGGTATTCAGAAACATCACATAAGAGATTCTCCACAACACAAAAATTCTACATTTTCTCTACTTTGCCTCTTTACTTACTAAGTTGCTCTTTGCCACATTAATTAGCACATTAAAATTTAATTCTTATTAGCTACTGAAATCAGTTGGCAGAACCTTTCTCAGCAAGCATTATCCCATTACTAAGTTTATATTATTGAAATTTAACATTAAGTGGTATTTTCAACCAGGAGCAGTACAATATAACAAAATACTATGTGTTTATTTTTCTTGCTAACAAACAATCAAGGTCATTCAAACCTTTCTTGGGAGATAATGAGATAATTATCAAAGTGCATAAAGTGTGAGCTGCCATGTTCTAGGTAACCCTTTCATGGAATTTCTTCTTTCTGTTATCCTTAATTTCTCATTAGCATACATATTAGGTTTACTAAATGGCTTTTCAAGATTCCTGAAAGACCACCATTGCATTTGAGTTTTTAACCACAGCTTGTGTTTAAATCAGTTTAATTCAATTCAAATCAAGCAGATTTATATAGGTTTAAACAGCTCTAAGGAATACAGTAAGGCATGTGTTAACAATGTGATCCTTTTTATCATAAATAAATTGAGGAGAAAAGAGGAGAAGGAAGAGAGAAATAACACTTTGGGACAAAAGAAATATGGATAGAAAACAAATCCTATCCTGCTCAAAGCTGAATTATTGTAAATATTTAAGTAAAATTTTCCCTAAGATTTCAAGTATTAGTCAGAGGATGCAAATGTTTAAGAAAATCACTTTGGGAGGAAAGCAAGAGGTTTCTCTAAGTTCCAAGGACTTCTGAAATCTTTAAAGAAGATTAGCATACATGTGAAACCACTGTAGAGAAGCTAGACAAAGATAATCTCTCACTCAACACCATTCTGCACAGTTATGGTGTCCATTTTTATGTTTTAGAAAGCAGTGTACAAGAAAAAGAACAAAAAAAGTGTAAATTCTTTAATTGTTACTGCTGCTTAGTGCAGGAATCATGGATGAGATCATTAAACCAAATGATTGTTGTGAACTGTGTCTTCTCTTGACAAGAACTCAGAAAATGAAATATTTGTTTAATTAGAACTATGTGCACTACTTGAAAAATCAGTGGAGGTTAATAACTTTTCTGTGATTATTAGAGACACAGAGGAATAATTGGGGCAACTGTTTAATGGTCAATTTGCTCACTATATCAGGTACCTGGTGTGTTGGAGTTCCTTGCAGGGGGCTGGGAGGGTTTGCACTTTTGCTTCCTGTGGTAACACATTTATTTTTTCTTTACAATCTAACCAGGCTTCAGTTAAATCTGCAAATTTACTCTTAACTGGAAGCTCCTTAACAAAGAGATGCGTTTTGATACTATCATGTATTTTAAGCATTAAAGATGTACAAAAAAGGAGTAGACTGGAGTGTATCACAAGAGATCAATAAACAGCCTCTGGCAACCAAAACTGTATATTTATCATGGCAATTATTAAATTGTGGTCTAAGATAATGTCAATTTTCTGTAATTTCATTTTAAGAAGAAAGTGTATCAAGCTGAAAATTGTGATCTTCTGAGCAAGCAGCAAGACTAAGAATCTATAGAAAGAATCTGTTAGGTTTATTCTTTAGCAACTGTGGGGAATTATGGTTACCTTTATGGGAAAGTGCTTCCTTCAATCTCATTTACAATGTGTAAATTAGTTCCTACATATTCACCACCATATTTCGTAGATGTCCAGGGTGACATCTACTAAAAGAAATAAATTTTACTGCAAGATTTCCTTCCTGAATCTGAATCCTTCTTTCTCCCAGCAAGGTTGCATGTTGTTTGTGTTTTTTTCACAGGAAGATACTTTTGGTATTTTATATCTAGCTTGCTTGTAGTTGACCTTCGAATTTTTAAAAGTACACTGGAATCTGCATATTGCTTTTCAGGAAAACAAACAAATGTTCTCTAACACAAACACTGCAATGGAGAGGATTCTTTTTGACTGTATAGCTACTTGATATGATGGAAAAAAGAGGAAGGTGAAGCATTTTCTGACAAAGGCAGCAGAATCCTGATATAAATCATACTGGAGGCACATATTGCTTAAAAGGAGATGAAGTTCACATCAAGATAAACAAGGAATATCTTCAGGCTTTAAATAACATCTTAGTAAACCCACTAAAGTGTTTGAATAGCCACATATAGGTGGCAAAACTAATTTTCTAGTACAGGAAATTATAGCTTGTATGTCTTTCAAGTCAGGTCTCAGATGCTGTGCTGATGCTCTAAGTTCCTGAGTCAGACATCAAGTGCAAATATGCTGTTTGCACTGGAGGATCACATTCCTTTCTACTTCATTGCTCACAGAGAAATAGTACTACATACAGGCAATAACTTTAGCTTAGGTTCTGTTTGGGGATTTTTGTTTGGAGGGTTGGGAACTCCTCTCNATGAACATCCAGCAACTGCATTTCTTACTTTACAAGAGAAAAAACTGGCAAATATTTAATTTTATATTAGGTGATATTCATGGGATTGACTTCCAGATTCTATAAGGGTCGCAGCCTCAGCAGAAATTTTATTTCAGCAGTTATATTTGCCTAGTGAGCTGATGAAAGCAGATGATCTCTGCTGTGAGAGGGATTCTCCAAAGGGCTGAGTGGTGGTCCAACTTCGAAATTACACATTGAAATTTACTTCAACAGCATGCATGGAATCTAATTAAAGACTGCCAACACAAATTCAGGTTTTATGAACAAGTGCTGACAGCTACTTACAGATAGTGAACAGACTAGAGACAGTTTGTAACTATTTTATAGAGTATAGAATTTGAAATAATCAAATGTGAGAAACGAGAGCAGAATAATCTTAGTCTACTCTTTTAAAAATTATCTTCTCAATCTGAGAAACAAGTAAGCAAATAAAGTATGGCTATTCTGATCTTACTTGCTAAGAACCAAGGGAATCTAAAAAAATACAGAGGGAAAAAAGCATTCACTCTAAATATGTTAATCTCCAATTTACCAAAATAAGAATAAGAAAAGAAACCCTAATCTCTCTGAATTAAGGGTAGTTTATTCATTTTTCAGCCTTTTGGAGATAAGATACAATTAATTTTTCTGAGGAAATTACGTTAATTTTATATTTATTTATACATGCATGTAAGTGTGTATATATATATCAATATCTATACAGACATATAGAGAAATACTATGCAGTCTATAATGTGATAAAACAGACTGTGCATATTTCATTAGTAAAAAGCTATAATAATTTATTTCACTCAGCTTTTTCATCTTCTTTACAGTTTAGGTGTCAAATCACTAAAATCATTCCATACAGTGAAATCAAAGTTATAAGAATTGTGTGATAAATATCATCCTGAGACTCAAGGAACACCAGAAACCAATCTGATGATTTTATTTTTAAGTCATTTAAAAAGACAGGTATTTAATGACACTATTGAAATGGTGTGAAAATTAACTTTTAAGGGGGAGTTATATCATTATTTCCCCTTTGCTTTAGTTAAGACTAGCAAGGAAACTATGTTTCTTTTGTTCAGGCAATAAAGGAATTCTGTCTTTACCTAATGCTGTTTCTATGCCTGTATAAAATATAACTTTAGAAGAACAGATGTGTGTCTAAGGATACTTTCCAGAAACACGTGTCTCAAAGTGCCAAATCCTGTCTAAAATTCAGGATAAAGTGCTAAAAGAAGAAATTTATTCTCTTCTACCTTTGAGCATCTCTAGCCTGTGAAAAGAAGACAGTAGAGAGCTAAATAAGCAAAATTATTAACAATTTCTAAAGACTCCATGATTTGCAACACCAGCAATTGCTGGTTTAAGGCTACTATTGAATTGTATTACTGAAACAGATCATTCAAATTTGACAGTCCTAGTAAATGCATTGAACTCCATAAGATAATGACAACATAATAAGCATTATTTAATGACAGCACCTACCTTCATGATGTTAAAAAATATATAAAATGTCTGAATTCCAGAAAGTCCATTGACATCTATAATTAAAATGTCACGTTTGTACATGCACATGTTCGTCATGCTTGTACACATCCATTTTCCCTCTCTTCCCCTTTACAGTTACAGGAACAACAAAAATTCAATTAAACTACACTGTAGGACCTGTGTAGGTCTGAAAACTATAGAAAGGAAAGGAAATATTGCCCACTTTGGAGACGAAAACAATGTGCTGGCCATGATGTGAGCAATTCCACAACTTTTCCCCTTAGAACCAGAATGTTTCCCAAGGTATATTTAATTTACTTGCACAGACTTGGTGTTCCTCATGCCTTTTCCTTCAGCTTCCCATGAAAATCTGTGCCACCATCTGTCCTTTCACTGATCAGCTCCTCCCTAATTGTCTCTTGTGTGGGCACACAGGGTATTTGCCAGGTTGTCCTAAGTTTCTCCTTAAGTTTTTTCTCTGCCCTACCACTCCACTAAGGCAGGCAGGAAGCTGCTTGTAAGAGGCTTTCTGTTCCAGCTGGATCAGACAGGAAATCCCTGGATGGCTGGGGAAGTCTCTTTAGGAGCTTCCAGGAGTCCAGACTTAAATTTCACTATATTTCAGCTTTGAATCTTTGTTCTGTTTGTGGACAATCCAGATGGGTTCACTACGGTTATGTGATTTATAAGGAAATTGTGACAATCAGAACATTAAACAAAATTCATCAAGTTTCCCACTTGAAGCATCTGAACTATGCACCTTTCCTGAAAATGATAATCCCTATTGTTCTTAAAACTTTAGCATAGATCTAGTCAACTAGACTTCACATTAAATTAAAACCCCATTATGTACTTCAATGATTTTTTTTTTAATTCCTAAATATTGAATGAAAGTTTTGTACTAAGGTATTCATACATTTTTATTACCACTAAAGAGGATCATGGAATTATAGAAATAATATCTATAATTTAATATATTTTATTAATATGTGTATATATGAAACACTAAGAAATGTTCTGACCTAGATATTTTTTCCCTAAGCAACAAGGGTTTTTTTCAGTTCATGACTATGTACAGTGGAAGAAATAAGTGGTCAGTAACACATTTAATTACTTTGGCACTAGTATGTTTCAGAGTTAATTAAAATATACTAACATGTTTTCATTTCCCCACAGGAAGACCTGAGAAAAAAAGAAAATCAGGAAAGAGAAATTTCTTATATTGCTCCTTTGAAACTGTATTTTCTTAACTTGCCTTTAGAAACTCACTCAATGTTATATTTACCATAATAAAATGTGATGCATGAAGGGAAAAAATGAACACTTACTTCTCTGTGAATTTGAGTACAGATACTAAACACAATTTTTAAATTTATCCCAGACACAAAGTTTTACACTCTTCTTTTTCCAGAGGAGAGCCCAGCAGCCAGCAGTGCATGATCCTAAACCAATACCAAGCTTGACAGGATATAGAGCTGTTCAGCTGCGCCAATTCATCAGGAAATGTTCCTCCTCCCCCTCTGAAGTGATGAAAGAAACAATATCAATACCACACTGACAAATCAATAGTGGAAAATATGATAGGAAATAACGTGTTTCAGACTGTTTCTTGCCATTTTATTAAAGATCAAATCAAACTTGTCTATCATCAGTGCATCCTCTTTACCCCAATACAAGGAACATAAAAATCATATTTTAATGCAAGGGAGAGTTACCCCAGTGTTGCACCAGTGATTGACAGAAATCCCATTTCTGAAAGCTGAAATGGCAGATGACCTTTCCTGATCCTCATCAGATGGATTTGTCATAAAAGGAAATGTGTTCTTTCATTTGACATGCTCTTTCCCATTGATTTCCAGATGACAAATAACTAGGAAATGCACTGAGAAATAAACAAACCATGGCTTTGGACTTTGTTTCATGAGGACTGGGGCTTTTCTTGAATTTCTATTTGATTTTCCATTAAATGAAGATACACTGTAATACAGTCAACTTCAGAGGGGGGTTGAAATGAGTCCTTTAATTTTCCCATACAAAAAAATGCATTTAAAAGCTAAAATTTTGCAGAATGCCAATGCAGTTACTGCTGGAGAGTTCAGGCTGAAGTTGTGGGCACATACTGTGGTAAATATATTTACCTTCTTTCAGTATTATTATTTAGAACATAGCTTTAGTGCTGGTTTCTTTCAGAATACTTCCATTTCAGAATACAATTATCTATTTTAAATGGTTGGATTTTAGGGTTTACTTATATTTTGAATTAGGGGGAGAGTTCATACAGAACACAAGGACACTATAATTTCTTAAAGGGTAAAAAAGCATCGTCCAAGAGCAGGTCTAATCATTTAAGACAAGTTACAGTCCAATTCTGCTAGCTAGAAAAAAAAAAATTTGCTCTACACCAAGCCTTGTCACGGATTCCAGGAATTTCTACTGATTGGTTAGTACTTCGTATTCTTTATAATACAGGTATGTCATGCCCACTAAACTCAATTATTAGTATGAGTTTTAAACTAACATTAAAATTCCATTTTGTTTTTTTTGCTCTTTCAAACCCCTTTATTCCTCATGTCTTCTGCACATGGGTCATAGAGACCCACCAGGGGCATATCACCATCAAAATATAATTTATTTGAAGACCACAAAGCAATTTCGATCTAAGAGTTCATTTTTTTAAAAGGTTTTTGAAGTGGATACAAAGAATCTCAAAGTTACCAGGCTGAAAACATTTGATAATACAATCCATTATTTAATCGAGGACAACATGTTTCCAGGAAAGTGGGAGAATTGTAATTGTAAGCCTTGTAATACAATCTGTTTCCATGAACCAGATGAGACCACTAAGACTTTTCCAATTGAAAAGATACAGAATTTAAGCTACAATCGTGATTTATTTATATCCAAACTCTCTGAATTGAATTTAACATTGTAGTTGCAGAAATGCAGAACTCCAGCACGGAAACTCTTCTCAGCAGCCATGGCAGATGAGGGAGCTGCAGTTCCAGTTCTGGGCAAAACCAAAGAGATTTGTCTGCCTGCAGCACTTACAGAAAGTCTATTTTCAGGCAAAGGTTGCCAAGGATATTTTCAATCTGAAAAAACTTCCTAGATTGAGAGGGGTGTAAAGATATGATAAAAATCTTCAAGTATTTAAGAAGCAGAATTATAATAGGGAACAGTTTTTCTTCCATGTCTGCAGCAAATGGGCTGGAAAGTATTGGCCCAATGTTGCTGCACAGAAGTTTCTGAATTGTAGTATAAAAAAAAAGCACTGGAATAAATGGGCTTAAACTGTTCCATGACTGGAGAGTCCAAGAAGTGGTTTGAAAAATCAGTCACTGAGGACTGATTGACATCAGAGCAGAAGCTGAACTGTATTTCCTCAGAGATTCAGATCCAGACATAAAAACCCCGTATCTAAAAAAGTATGTAAGTATGCTGGCTTGTTTAAATCCAAACAGCTTCATTGGCAGATATATTTTCTCCCACACTAGACCCTGTGTCAGGCAAAGCAGTCATTTACTGATGGGACAATCTGGTTCTGGCAACTCTCTACAAAATTGTGAATGACCTTAACTAAAAAAAATTATTTGAGACAGGACAAGAAAAACTTTGGTCCTGGCATAACCTAACCAGAATCAACCTGCCATGCAAAAAGTTCCTATTTTTCTCCCCAAATTGAGAGTTTAACACCTTTTCATTTTAGAAACATCTTGGGACAATTTTTTTTCATAGGAGCAGACCAAATCTCACATTCTGAAAGAGAGCTGTAGAGAAAATCTCCTGTGTTCAAGCTTCATGAAGAAAAATTAGGACCGATTTTAGGAATTAGGACTGAATTAGGGAGTAGTAATGCACATAAGTTTAAAGACAAGAAAGAACTGTAAGAATAATTGAAATCTTTAAAGTTTGCTATTATTAGTCCAGGTCTAAGCATTACAGGGAAGGAAATAATAATGTATTTTAAATTGCTACATTCTTTGATTTCTCACTTTTTTCTCCTGTCATTCTCATGCTTCCACTGCTCCACATGTGAGTTTCTCCACATGTGGTATCCCCACTGCCAAGCCTGTGCCCCATCCTTTATAACCTAACCCCTGCACTCTTCCTGTGCCTCCACTTCTCCAAATCTGCTCTTTCTCTCAAACTAGAACTATATTTTTCAATGTTGCGTTGTCATGTTAGATTTGTAAATACCTCACTCAACACAGAAAACCTATTTGTTGCATTTATCTTAATAAAGACGTACATATAGATATAGATGATATAGATNATAGATTAGAGATAGAGATAGAGATGATACAGATGACATAGATTGAGAGATAGATTAAAAATTCCACCATGAAAAAACAACCAAAAAAACCCCAACAAGAAAAAAAAAAAGGCGCCAAAAAAAATTGTCCTCACTGTCCCTCTCTCCTTCCCCATCAATAATTACTGAAAGTGAAATAGACAGTTGAACTCTAACTACTTTTCTTTATACATTGGCCCTTCCTTCAGACTCTGGCTACCAAATCCATTACTAATCCTCTCCTCTGCCTTGGGATCTCTCATGAATGACTCTCAATCCATGGGTTATTAATTCATTTTTTTTTTGACAGATAGGTGTGAACATGTGGCAGTGGAGCAATTCCTTTGAGAATGCACCAGATTTACTGCTCACACATAAGCTCTCTGCACAGTGTGTCTGACATGCAGTTGTGCAGGGCTCAGGCAATGAGCTGCAGAACTGATCTTTAGAATATTACTGCTCAGGAATTCAGGATGTGGGTGGTGCCAAGAGGGCTGCTGGGGTCCTGAAAATCTGACATTTTATCAGATAAGTCTGGGTTTGAGGCAAATGCTGGCATGTCCTGTGGTAAGGAAAGGAAAACAACATGGACATGATATTGTCACCTTGAGTTACATCTATTTATTTTCATTCTCCAGTTCATCTGCAGGTTTTGTCAGCTATGCTTCTGCCACAGGGACAACCAGCTGCCATCCTCTGGATCTGCAGCTGGGAGCCCTTCTCCCATGTGCACAAGGATACATCTCAGTTCTCTCCTACTCCATAAACTCCTCCAGTCTGGTCCTATTGTCTGCTTGACACAAAAGCTTTCGTTTCTTCATTCCACAGTTTTTCTGCAAGATCTCCATTTAAGGCTTGCTCCACTCTTGCTGGGATTCAAGACACAGCAAAGCTGTTGTCTCTGATGTGTAAACACCAGAAGTAATTCTTGACCCTAAAATCCAGATGGTTTGTCACCTCCCTGCTGATGTTCTCATGGTCTCTACTTTGTGAAAATAGGAGGAAAAAAAAAAGAAGAAAGAAAAAAAGAAAAAAAATTAAAAGAAAGAATTTAAAAAAATCTTCTCACTGAAGTTAAAAAGTTGGTTAGTTTTAAATCCATTGTGTCAAAAAGAAAAGGAAATTTCATTGAGACAAGGTGGACTTCTCTGCCTCTGCTTTTGATTGCCAATTCTTTTCTTCAAAAAAAAAGAGTCCCTTTTTTATTATGCACTTACAAACAACAGTGTCTCCCTCTGGGATTTCAAAAATCTGTGTTTTAAATTAAGTCCACTAAGTGACTAAACTGAAGAAAGGAGAGAAAATATGAGAAATTATTGGTTTTGAATTATCAGATAAAAACGGTTTTTTTGCTTACATAACCAAATGTGAACATGCAAGTAGAGTTTAGAGCTTTTATGCAGCTTCTGCTGGTTACAGATCGCCACCCAAAAAGTGTGTAAAATAATTGCACACTGTCAATCCATCTGCAAAGTTTGGCTTGGCAGTTCATTAGTCCTTTTGAGTTCAAATGTTACAATTCTGCACATGTAAATATAAAATCATTCACACAGACATCTCATTGTATAGCTTGCTTTGCAGATAGCTTTACAATTGCGTCTCTTCATAATCTGGTGTCCCCCACCCAATTACTGCCAGGAACCATTAGACAGGCAGTCAAACAAAATATGCCAGCATCAAGGAGGTTTCAGTGTTAGGAGGAGGAAAATGAGATGAAAACCAAAATACCCCTCCTGACTGGGATTTTCAAGTACATGAATTATGAAACACTAAATTGCAGATGGCAATCTCTGTGGCCTTACCATAATTATTATTAGATCTTTAGCCAGAGTTTAGCTCCTCAGAGAATGAAAAGGAGAGTGGCTCTCCATCTTCTGAAGTGACTACAGGCCAGCACAGTGCTGTAGGCTGATGTGACCATTTATCCAGCCCTGAGGCTGAGACTACCAGCCAGCCTTCAATAAAGCCTTTGGGCTTGTGCTCCCATATACCAAATAAATGATGGAGGTCTGACAACTGCTCTGCCAAAGGAGAAAGTGATGCCCATGGATTCCACATTTGTGCAGCATTTATTTAACATATGAAGGGATTCAGTGTGGAAGCAGACTCAAATTATAGACTCTACTAATTGTGAATAGACACTTCTAAGTTACCGGTAACCATAGTGGAATGCCCCAAAGCTGAAATAATTATTAGGAAGATTCATTAGAAGAAAAGCTAGAAAATGCATGGCCCAAAATATATTGGTTTTTAAAAAGCAAAATCTCTTTCTCTCTGTCTGTAATATAAAACAATTCTGGAAGATTCCATACTTGCAAAGGTAATGTTCTTTATGATTTATAACACTGTAAATGTTACCAGATCTATGAAATGTCATGGGAATGTAATTTTAGATGGATTTGAAGGATGCAGTGGCATTTCCAAGAGTCCTAACTGTCTTAGCAATAAATCCATAAATGGACTTCAGGGTTAGTTATTGCAGTGCCTATAACTGATCTGACACTGTCTTAAACTTGAGTTATGCATCCTGATCTCAAGAAAGTGCAGACAAAAAGTTAAGGGCTCCACAGGTGCTGTCAGTGAGGTCCTGAAGAATTTGAGCACATCATGGATTTTGTGCACTCTGTCTTTCCCTAGGCAGGCATCTAGATTTCCTTTTATCAAAAGGGTGGAAGAAAGTCAACAAATAGGATCAAATGCCCAGGAAGCTTGCATTCAGGACATGAAGAGTCCATATATTTAGACCTAGGAGATGAGAAATGCTCCCACATCTGACCTCTTACAAACTTGCCAGCCATGCAGAAGTGCAAATGAACTGCCAAAATAGAAACACAAAGGAGAATTCTACTCCCAGCCCAAATATTTTAGTCCCTATTTCTTTCCCCTTCTGAATTTTCTTCTGCCTGTAAATCCCACAACAAAATGAGAAATTCCCAGGTAAGACAAAAGAGAACTGTGGTATGGCAGGATTCAGCAAGGTAGAGCACCTGTTTCCAACTCACTTATTTCACAGAAGTAGAAAAAAGGGACTGCATACTCTTAAATTTGGAAAGTCTCCTAGGAAATTTTCTGGGAGCTGCTCTTCAGTCTGCCCTGCTGAAGGGGCCCTGACTTCATGGTGAGCTGAAAAAACTTCAGCATGGACCCCGTTGACCACAGGACCGAGGGGCAGGTGGTGCTTAGGGCTAATTCACATTAAACATGGCTCAGAATTATTAGCATAGGCATCAAGATACTAAAAATCACCATTTTAGAACTAATGGTTGTTCAGAAACCCTCATTGTCAGAGAGTTCCATCAGGGGGCAGAGTCTTCAGCTCAGCAGAGAGGTGACCAGGTTTGGGGAAGTTGCTGCTTATTTCCTGCTGTCCTCAGACAGAACACTACAATGAATGCAAGTTTCCCCACCTCAGTTGACAGCCTGAATCACTGGGCCAGAGGCAACACAAATCTCTGAAATGAACTCTTCCATTTTCTCTCTCTATGGCCCTGAAAGACCTTCCCAGAAAGCTTCTTCCAAGGTATTTGCATTTTCAGGAAATGGTTGGCTTCACTATTCACTGTTTCTTGCCAGTAGCACACACCTAAAAAAATTCCTAGTGGTGTCCAAATTCTCTACAAAAGCAATACACATTAAAAACTGTTTTTTCTAACATATTTGGTTCCATTCAGGACACTAACTACACATTCATAGGGTCATGACTGTACACCATACAGGTATAAGCAAAGAAAGCCAGCTTAGAATGGTTTAAAACCACAGACTCAGCTCTAGCAGCTATTCCAAGGGAAGAAGAAGATCAGGAGTTGTTAGAAAAGGTCCCCATTTCTCTTAGCAAGTTGATGTCTTCTTTATTGCTTCAAATAATGAAAGAAGTATTCAATGCTATTTATAAACGTTGAGATTTTTAGAGAGGCCCTGCCTAGTTTCTTCCTAAGTAAACCCCAGCCAAAACCACCAACATCTGAAAATAGTTGAATGCCAAATATTGTGCACTGGAGTTTTGCCATTTACCTCCAAGGGTCCAGCAGCAGGCCCCAAATTCTCAGAAAACTACTACCCCCTGCCAACCACTGCATATCTAAGGTATATTTTTGGTATGAAGAACAAAATACATAACCCTAGTTATTTTAATACCTTTGTTTCAAATATTAAGACAAACAGACCTTTTAAGAATAAGCACAAAGAGGAAAGTAAATATCACCCAGGCAGCCTGCTATGAAAAATGTGAGCTGATCTGAAAAGAGAAAATGCACCATGAGCAGGACATCAGTTTAGGCACTGCAACAGAACAGTCCTCATTCTGCAGTTCCTTAGTGGAAGTGGCCTTGTTTGGCTGACAAGAGATACCGACAATTTCATCATAAGACTTTATTTTTGATAGTCTGGGCCCCCAAAAAGCTTTCCAGTGTGCCATAAATTGATGGACACATGTTTTAATGCAAGTTGCTGACTAGTTCCCTTGCATCCAGAGGGAGATTGTGTGCTTACATGAAGGTGGGATCTTGCTTAAGACTCAACTTTCATGTGGCATCACTTTATGTTGTAGGTAATTTATCTCTTAATAGGATGCAATATAACATAGAAAATGGGTTAAACAGAGGTCAAATAAAGACTCTGGCAACTACAGGCAGATCCCACTGAAGTGGCAGCAAAGTTCCCCTACACAAAGATGACATCCCATGAAAAAACACGTGTCCAAGAAAACCAAGCAAATTTTGTTGTATGCCTTCTTTCCCTTTTCTTTTTTGTTTTTCCCCTTAGAAGAAAGCAAACACAAGACAGAGATAATTTGAAAATGACGGCACGTCTGCCAGCAAATATCTCCATGCCAGTCTAGCTAGAAACGACTCTTTGAACACACAGGAAAGGAAGTTTCCTTAGCAACCAGGCGAAAGCTCTGAGAACATCTCTTCTGCTCTGTGCTGCTCTGCCCTTCCCCGGTTCAGTCTGCCACCTGCCACTCATGGATTTAGTTTAGTTTAACATTTCATGAGGTTCAGATGGGAGGATTCCTACCAGTGGAAGAGCCAGTAATGCTAAAAACGTTGGGAGAGGGCTGGCAGGGAGGCAATCCATCCTCACAGTGAGGGGGACACTGCCTTGCATACCCTGGGGGGTAGAAGAGACCTCGTGCAGGAGGAGCACTAAGGTTTATCAAGGCTGATACTGTCCTTTTCAAATACCAGATCCCTCCTCCAGAGAGCCTGGGCTCTGCCCCAAGTTTTGAACCTCTTCTGTCCGCCTGCCTTTGCAAAGAAGCTCAGGGGCTCAGTTTCTGTTTCCTCCCATTTATACAGCTGCTACCAGAAGGTACAGGATAATACCTACATCTTCTTATGTTGTCGAAAGTCTAGCCAAATGTTAATCCATGCATGTGATCTTTAGATACAAGTACTGTCCTGTACATTCCAAACTGTCCTGGAAAATGAACTGCCTTGGTTGGAGTTGCAAGGAGACACAAGGGGATGGAGAGGAGAAAACAGACCAATTTTATCACCAAAAGCTCCCCACATTCTTTAATAAAAATAATGTGATTTTTATTTTATCTCCCTTATTTTTTCCCAAATCTAGTCTTAACTCTTTTTTACACTTCCTCTAACTTGAATGTATGAATTCAGATTGCCTCACACATTTATAAAACCTTCAGCTAATATATGCAAATATTTCACTTTCTACACTAAGAAAATTTGGCGAAAAGCCTCTGTAGTACAAGTTATTTCTCTTTATCAGATGACGTTTTGATGTGGGGCTGTACAACAGGCAGCATATAGACTAGTAATAGCTAATACATGCTAAAGCTGCAATTCCACAGCAGCTTGATCCCTTTTATCAAGGAACACAGAGGAGCTGAAATTGCTGGCACACAACCAGCAAGGAATTCATCTTCTCTTCCTGCTTCTGAGAATATAAAATTGGTTGCATCCATCCCAAGAAATCTTACAAGGGAGGCACCCTGTGTAAGGAAGATGTAATTTTAGGGATACAAAGACTTAAAATACACAAAACTCTCTACTTTCCAGACCTCTTAGAAATTACCAGATTGTGTCAGTAATGCCAGAAATAACTTATGAAAAGGAGATGTACCTGACCTTGCCTTTACACCTGGCATGTGAAAGTCTTACACAGAGAAACAATCTCCATTTCAAAACCTAAACTGAGCTTCCTCCTTGAGTTCTAAAAGTGAAGCATCCCACACAATGTGACAGCATGCTGCAAGTCTATTGAAAGCTTCATTGAATTGCATATATTTCTTTTTAAAGCCACAGAAAACAGTGAAACATTGGTTTTAATCACACAGTTTTTGCTAAAATATCCTAATGCTTCTGAGAGATGTCTGAATGAGACATGAATATAAAGAGACAAAAAAGGAATCCCTCTTGACTTCAAACCATCTGTTATAAATTTCTGGAAGTTGGTTAGGTGATTATATCCCTGGATGCTTTAATCACAATGGCATTCTATTGCATACATTCCTGAGGCATCCATTTGGAAAGACTGATCTCATCTGTCCCTAATTGATCAATCTACACAGCCCCTCAGAAATGCTCACACTGTGTCAGTTGGGTTTTCATAACTTAAATGATTGGAGACTTTCCAAATCCATGTTCCAAACTGAATTTTCCCATTTGCTGAAGTATTCTGCAGGATCAAGCTCTCGAGCTGAGAATGCATCCCTCCACTGTTGTGAGCTAATCAAACATAACATCAGGCAAGAATTATTTATAAAAGTTCATTTATTATTGAAATTTACCTCATGCTGGCTTTGGTTGATAGTATCAAAATGACCGCTTCTGAAGGTTCTACTTTGTCATGTGTGCTTGTGAGGCTATATATGTTGTTTTTATTAAAAAACTGCTCTTTCAGTTTTTTAAACCAGATACAGCTTATGAGTCAGGACAGTTCAAATAGCAGGGAAAGGGACACAGCCTGTGCTCTTTCCTCTTCCTTCTCTCAGACTTTCTTTTATCCCTCCTTCCTCTTCCTCAGACACAGAGCAGTGACAGGCTTCAGAAAGTGAAAAACACAGATAAAGAGCACAGTTGAGCTTGTGAAAAAAGTAAAATTAACATTGATTGAGGTAAATCAATCAATCAAAGGCAGAAAGGAGATGAACTGTCTGCAAGGAAACAACAGTGGAATGGGAAATGTGCTAAAGTAGGCAGGCAAGAGCACAGGAATAGGGGAGATGGATTTACAGAGCAACAGCTTTCCTGGTCCCATAGTAGTTAATGAGAATTTTGATTTCAAGAGTCAGGATATTACCCATGTCATTTAAATAGCAACTGGCAGATGATTCATCTGGACATGGGAAGAAAATTAGATGAAAGATGAGAAAATAACATCTCTGTATCTGTGTAACAATGCAGAGCTGTTCTTCACTCATAGTCATTCAGAAACCAGCACTGCTATTCTGAAGTTATTGTTTTGGTTGCATTTGTGCTGTTCCAAAGACAGTGACCTGATTATTAACTACACATTTGAACAGGGGGAAGGTACATTTACTTTAGACGGCCTGCTGTGGTGGTGGATTATTAGTTCATTGTTAGTGAGTTAAAATGGCTTCCTTGTAGTTTTCTGTACCTTGTGCCTTTGTTCTCCATGTTGGATGCTCCCCTCTTCCAGTTATTTTTAACACCTATTTGTTACATATTGTACCCCTCTCCCCTACCCTTGCCCAGAGACTGTTCCTGATTGGTTTTCCCTTCCTGCCTTTGTTACCTGCCAGTCTTAGGTTTTGATACATTCCCTCCTGCCAGACTCACAGGTCTGTCCCCCAAGACCAGAGCCTTGGAAGAGAGACTGTCAGTGACTGGCTGAAACCCAAGTCCTCCCCTCCCACCTCCCCTGGATTTGCTATTGTTGATGTATGTAATGCCTTCAGCCACACCCCTGTTGACCCCTATAGGTCGATGTTTGTACCCACTCCTGAACTAACCCCTGAATTAAAACCCCCTGCATCTCAGGATCGGGGTCTCTCAGAGGCACTGGTCCTGGGGTGAGAGGTCCCCTTGCTATCCGTCAATAAACCCAAGTTCTACCCAGCCTCTGAGAGTCCCATCTCTTTCGTCGTCCACCGTCGCGGGCACAGCGGGGTGGTCGGTTGCAGAAGACCCCAAGGCATTGTTGCAGAAAGCCAGGGCTGGTCAGGCAAGTGACTCACCGTGACAGCCTACGATTCTCACTATATTCTAAGAGCATGACAATAACAGGAACTCTTCTTGCTCAAAAAGAAAGATAACTGTAAAAAAAAATATACTTCCAGGACTACAGGTACCAGAAAACTTAATTAAACATAAATACATACATGATAGTGAATGACACTGATAAAAGTTGAAATAAAACCCAGCAAATAGAAGTCTGAGGGGAAATATTTCCATGTCACAGCTTTCTGAAAACCCATGGATTACTTTCCACTAAAGTTTTACCAGTATTGCAATATTTATAAAAACTTCTTGAACAGTGTTCCACAAATATTTTGAAAAATTCATATGTTATTGCCCATCACTAATTCATATCCCCTTCTTCTCTTTCTCATTTTGGATGAATTTTTAAGGCTTTTCTTTGAACAAAGCAAAATTTAAAAAGACAATGAAAACTATAAACCTCAGATTGATTAGAGCACCTCATCATGACATACTACTGTCCTCCAGTTACACACTTCTCATCATTTTATCTCCCTGATTACTCTAAGATCCTGTTCTTCCATAAACAAGGTAAAATTACGAATTGTGAAGTAAAGGTGACATGCCAGTAACTCAGAAATCTTCTCACATTCCCATGCCTGGCTTGACCCAAGATCTAATTTTGTTGCTTTACTGCATTAGCAGATAACCTTTTTAGGCAACCAAAAAAGACAAAAATCTGAGTGGAACACTCTTACAAAATGTCAATAACCGTCATTGTTTTGGTACATGCATCCCAGAAGCACGGAAGACCCTAAAAGAGTCATTACAGAGTAAACAAGGTTCTAATGAATAATGGAAAGCCTGAACAAAAACAGAATGTATGCAATTACAGCCCAGATGCATCACAGGGGAGAACAAAGCAAACACCTCAGGCCGGTGCACTTCCCAGCAAAGAGCAGTTTCTCCTCTATTG
>VZDJ01000385.1:228238-240077 GCA_008694505.1 Cyanoderma ruficeps
TTTGCAATTAAGGGCTCTCAGGCAAAGATTTGGGAATAGGAATAACAGTTCTTTACTAGGAATATCAATAATACAAATGTGGTAGAAAAACAAAACCACCCCACCAAACCAGCAAACAAACAAACAACAATTTTGGAAAGCCCTGACAAAGTCAGAGCTACAACCTGATGCCCTGTTGGTCAGGGTGTTGGAAGCAGTCCAAAAGCAAGTCCTCCTTGAGTGGCAGATGTGGTTCTGTTGAGGTAGAGATGATCCTGTAGCCAAAAGGGTCCAGAGGTGGTGAGAAGGGTCCAGTGATGATGAGAAGGGTCCGGTGATGGTGAGAAGGGTCCAGTCTTCCTCCGGTAATCGGGTGAAGCAAGAAGGGCGTCCTGGTCCGGAGTCCCAGTTTTATCCAGGTAGGAACGGTTGGCTCCCCCCACTGGGTGGAGCATCTCACAATAGGATGATGGAATGTGGGTATATTTTGGGAAGGGGAACAGCTTGGGGAAGAAGACAGCCTGGGGAGTCGTAATGGCCCATGGTGAAGAAAGATAAGAACAATGCCCTACCTGGCATTAACCATTGGGCCATTATCAAAAGGCACCCGTCCCCCTCCCTCCAGAGTAAACAAGAGATAAAGAGGAACAACCTCCCAACTGTTTTCAGCAGATGAAAATGGAATATACAATTTAGGCTTCACAACCCAAGACCAACGAGAGCATTCCTTGGATTAAGCATTAATGAGTCCTCTAAAAGCCTGCACTGTTGTTTCCACAGGTACAGCCAAATGCCAAGAGGACCTGGAGAAAAAAAAAAATACCAAACTCAGAAGTTACAAACCCTCATTTCAGTTCAGTTGTGATAAGCAACAACAAAATAATTTCTTTTTTTCTTTTTTTCCACACCACTTATGTTCAACACTTCCTCAAGAGGTTTCCAGAGCTTCCTGCTCCAAGGCAGAATAGAGCACTACCCAAGTAGCCTCCTTTGTAATTAATCAATATCACTGCTTTGAGCCTTTGCAAGAACACTACACTCCATGTTAAACAAAAAATTTAAAAAACAGGAGGAAAAAGAAATTGAAAGCACAAAGCTTGAAGGATAATGCTGGTTTCCCATTTCCACATGACTCCAGCCATAAATTCTAAAATAAAGAGAGTGCTAGCCAAGTTCAGCAGAATACTGATTAAAGACATGAAGAAAATTAAAAAGTAAAACTACCTGAGAAAAACTGCCCTTTACCCTTAATCTAACATGTACAGATCTGTGTACTAAATGTGTCTACTAAATTCTATCCCCATCCCCCTTTACAGCATCCTGTGCTCTTTATTTCAGTCAGTTGCATTGTTATCTGATATTCTCAAGCCTCAGTAATAATTTGCATATGCAATATTTAAGTATTTTAATTAGACTTGTAATCATAATAGCCAGTAAAGCATAATTACAAATTATCCCCTTAAACAGAGTCCTCCAATCCATTTTGCCTCTTTTTACAAGAAACTAAGCACTACAGAAAGTAAAGGGATTTTTTTTCCTTTGGTGACATTAGTTATGAATCAAAAATGTAAATTCTCTGCATTCCTTAATGGCACCACCAGCATCCTGCAGTCACCCTATTTCTCCCAGGTTCCTCCTGAACATTCCCTAATTTTCTGTCAAGATCTCAAGTGGCTTTGACTGGATTCTTCTCACACTTTCGAAATACCCAGTATAGAGTGCAGGTATCACTTTAATTTCTGAATTATCATTCACAAGATGCAAATAAATATTCACAGATATTAAGGTAAAATTTTTGAATGTTTAAGATGTAATAATTTGCAATTAATTTGTCTAGTATTCTTGAGCAATTGTACCACTGACTTCTTTTACCTTCATTCAGAATTGGCAATTTTACTTGAAAATAGAGACTTTTTTATCAGTAACAATGCACATGACGAGTAACAGAGGAATTACACAGCCTATGTGAACTTTAGGTTAAGTGCCAATAGAAGTGCTTTAGGCAGCAAGGAAACCTTGAAGTTGGAGATTACTGAGTCTGAGATTACTCAAGAGGACACACTGTTAAAGTGAGACCCAAAGGGCACTTTTCTTTGATCAGGTAAAATAGGCAGTGAAGAGGACCTTGGAAAACAACTTAGTTTCCTTTTCAGTGTAGAATGAGGCCCTGACAGCTGCTGACATCAAGCAGATTAGCTCATTCATAGTGGCACTGTACAGAGAAAAAAATTCACTTTTCTTAAGAGTCTGTAGCAGCATCAAGTACATGAAAGATGATAATTATGTATATATTTAGGGTAAGATCACTCTTTGAAAAAAGCATTAAAGAACCAGATTTCTTGGTAAGACTGCAAGCTGCTTCTTTAATGGCTTGGATTTCTTCATGCTCATCTTTTTTTTTTTCGGTAAAAGTTGATTAAATAGAAAATCAAGTGTTACCCACCACCAGCTGCTTCTAAATCCCTGTTCAGCACCCATCAAATGGAAGGGCAAGCTTTGCCTCCTTGAAGATGTTTTTAAGTGGTATCACTGGTCTTTGATATGTCAATTTTTATTGAAAAATTATTCTGGTTACCCACAAAAAACACATTAACTTAGATCTGAAAGCTAGAGGCCTAAATAGTTGTTACGTGAAAAACATGCACTTCATGGAAAAGACTTTGTGGCATCTTTTTATTTTATTCACTAACAGAGTCTAAAAAACCAGATTATGGCTCAGATGATAAGGCTATCAGAAAGACATCAATAAATATGCTATATTATTTTTATTTTTAAGGGCTATAAATATACCTTATTCGACAGAAGAAGCTTGGTCTGATCTGCATGATCAAAAACCCATTGTTACAGCATTCAAATTCTTGCTGCTGGCTCAGCACATAGAAACATGTTTATTTTTACGCAAGAAGCAGTGAATTTCCTGATTTGGTATAGGTAAAACCCTGAAACATCAGTCTGAGTTTCTTCTTCTCATCTCACATATATTTTTCTGTAACTTACAGCACCATGAGATGTCGACTGATTTTTTTCATCCAGTGCAGTGGTCGCAGTGTCTCGGGGACCCCTGTCCCACTTCGCCTGGCTAGCCCTCACACCAGCCGCAGTGAGAGGTACGGTCCAGTATCTGGGGATACCTCCCCAATCCTGTGGGGCCTTTGCCGCAATAAGAGCATGAGCAACGACGAGGAAGAGAAGGAAGGACTCTGATGGGTGAACAGCAACCAGAGTTTATTGATGTTCACACGGGACCACCTCACCACCAGAGGCTCTGCCCAAGAGAGCACAGATCATCTCTGTGCAGTAACTTAAATGCAGGGGAGGGGCAAGGGGAAGGGTGCAGTGTGGGACCAACCAGGGGGATGGAGGGAGTGCCTCTGTACAGAAAGGACAAACAGTAGAACAAATCAGGGAGGCAAAGGAGGGAATAACAGGGATCCTGCCCAATCACTCAACACCCTCACTGGAATTTTCTAGACACAGGGTAAGGCCTCGAAGTGATGGACAGGACCCAGGAGATACATAACTGATGACTGATTGATAACAGTAACCAGGGTAAACCTTGAAGGGGGTAAACATGGGAGTACAAGGAACAAACCACTACAACTTATATAAAAACAGCATAAAAGCAAGGAACAAAGACATACATAGAACTGACAAAACTAAAACCACACCACTACAATCCAGCAGTTCTGAAATATTAAAGGCAGCCTCTTGGAAACAAAACAAAAGGAAAATGGCACTATTACCATAAATAACTGAAATAAATATTAAGGTACAACTCACCTTTGGGGAAATTCTGCATTAGTTCTGTGCTCCTCATAAGAGCTTTAGGTATTACAAAGCCAAATTGTGAGGGAAGATTGAAGCTATAGCAGAGCACTTTATCTTGGGGATTCTTTTAAATACTTTGAGTCAGGAATAAACTACTAATAAAGCAGACAAAATTTTTTTATGGGAGGCAAAGTCAATGCTCCAGGAAAGGAAGCAGTGCAGAAAGCATGATGTAATTTAAGAAACTGAAAACATTCTCCATTTAAATAGCAACCCCAGCCAGAAATCCAGTTAATGAACTACATCAAGAGACTGCATTTAAAGGACAGGGCAGACTAATTCCACTCCTCAGCCTTACACATGAAGATTAGCAACCATCACTTCCTTATTTTTACACTGCATCCTGAATTCATGTGTTTGATGTGAAAGCTTCACTGAAAATCCTCATGGTCAGGGATCAGCCAACAGAATCAGTCAACAGCAAAAGCCTTCTAACTGGAAAGTGCAAAAATCACTGACCAGGCAGCGACACAAGTACATCTGTGATCTCTGTCAAATTATTCCACAGACAGGGATAGGCTCCAGATTAAGATTTAAAGAGCCATATTGGAGATTTGGCACAGGCTCTGCTGAGAGGAACGTGGCAATTCGTGCATTCTCAAACCAATAGCAGCCTGATGGGTGGATGGATGGTCTTGGTGCCTGCATGTGCTGCTTGCTGAATGTATCACCCTGAAAAGGTGGAACTTTCCTTTGATTTTTTAAAATACTTTTCATAGAGGCATAGGATAACAGAACATCTCAAGCTGGAAGGGACCCCCAAGAATCATTGAGTCCAGCTTCTGTCCCTGCACAGGACATCCCCAAAATCCCCCTCCAGTGCCTGAGTGCATTGTTCAGCCACTTCTATTAGGCTTGTTTTCTCTTAATTGAAAAAAAGAAAAACATTTAAAAAAAAAATTTAGCAGCCCCTCAAATTGTCACTTCGCAGTGTATCTTCTCACCCATGGGCTTATTGTCAGGAGATCAATGATGATGACCAACTATCTAATCACAGAATAGTACTTAGCACGCTGTTCAGAAAGTATGCTAATAAGAGGATAAGCAACATAGATATTGTCAGAAAGGAAGACATAATGGACTATAAGGTAGATCCATTACTCTCTCTGTAAGCATCTTGGAAGATATTTCTTCACCATATGAAAAATAAAGTAGAGGTTTCACATTTTGACACAATGTTACCTTGATCACAAGTTGCATGGACAATCTTTCAATTGCCATGCTGAGATTTCAGCAGATAATATACAACCTCTTCAGTAAAGTGAATATATTAATAAGAAAAATATCTCTCTCATGTATGCTATTTATGAAAATAATACTTTTGGCTAATGTTCCAGGAAAATTGTTTGTCAAAATACATAAGTAATTTGTTAACAGCAAGGTAACATGAACTTGGATTCATGATAGTGCAAAATGTCGGGCCTGGAAACAAAAAAGGAGTTTTAATTCAATGTATCTGTGCGGAGTAATAGAGAGAAGGTTCTTGGCTAGGCAAAAGAATTAGGAGACATTGATTTTTATTAGGATGATTATAATCAGATTTCTTGCTAAACCAGTTTCTAAATATTGCCAATGAAGCTTTTAAATAACAAAAAATTACCATTTGATACAATAGATTATAGAATCTAGGGGGTTCTAATATCAGCAGATTCAGCTGAAAACCTACAGGTTTGGAGTCTTTGGCCTTACAGAAGGTTGGAGGCTGATGTCAATGCACACATCTCAACTCCCCCATCTCTGGAATGCATTATTGTGTGACCATCCAGAGAGTTCCTCTTGCAATTCCCATGTGGTGGGTTTACTCTGGGACAAAGCACATCAGAGGAAAGGGAGTGGGGACAGGACATGCTCAGGTGAAGATCCAAATAGTTTTGGTCACCCTCACATTATTTGACCTAGAAAAAGATGAAGACCATGCACTGCTTATATTTTTTTTTACATGAGCCTTGTAATGAAATTTTCAAATAAAATTATTTGATTTTTATGCAGTGTAGAGACATTAATGTGAAACACAAACTAAACATTCACTGTTTTTCAGGTCCGGCTTTCCACAGATAGAAAAAAAAAGCCACTATGGAGATGTGAATTGTAAATATTGTGTTAGAAAAATAAATACAGCAGGGAGACTGTGCCATGTTTCCCCGCTACATTTTTTTTGTGCTAGGTTATGTTTTATGTACAATCCAAAATTAAAACATTAATGTTATTATTTTAATAAATTTCAGATATGTTCCAGAATAGCTAATTAATAATGTAAATGAAGACAGCAACAACTCTGGTGTCTTCATAGACAGAGCTGGAAAGCCAAGGAGCTGTCACAGAGTTTCCAATTTTCACCTACTGGTTGATGCTACGCTGCACAAATTCTGTGGTCTTTACCTGATTTTCCCAGGTTTTCATACATACCAGTCCTACTTCAAACAGTTATTCCCCTGAAGTGAAACTAGGCAACTTTCTGAGAAACTGGATATGTTTTTCTTGAACAACAATGTTTTGCCATTAGATTTTAAGAGATAAATCTGTTAACAACAGATGAGAATATTTTAAAATAATTTATAGTTTATACTAATGGAATTTGGTTGAAGAAACAGATTGCAGTGGGAAACACTGGTCTAGGGGAAAAAATTACAGTCCTTTAATTGAACCATAAATATGCAGAAAAGAAAGAAAATAGACCTAATGCCATTTTCACATTAGAATCAACATGAAGAAGTGACATGTGCAAAATTCATACAGAGAAAAAAAAATCAATTTATTTTCCTTTCTTAATTGTTTTGTTGTTGTTGTTGATTCCAAATACAGTCATAAATATATACCAAGTGTAATTAGCAAATCTGAGAAACTCATATACAGCGTCAAAAACTCACACACCCTCCACACTGCAGAAATTTGACAGGATTGGGCAATGCCCAATAGTTAACTTATTTTCTGCAGCCACTTTTTTATTCTACTTATCATCCCACTGTACCAAGAGGAATTAGTAGTACCATCAGTTCTGTTTTCTTGCCTCTCAGTCTTCATATTTCAGTTTCTTGATGACTTTTTTTGAAAGTAAACTTTCTATCACAGAAAATAAAAATGTACAGGTGCAAGAAAAAAATGTGACAAGTTAAAAAAAATATTAAAATCTCTCAAGAGCTTTAAAGTACTGCATATAACCTTAGCGTGACACCATTCCCCTTGTCTGCCAAAGCAGAGCACTGCTCTTGGATTACACAGTTTATGCAGTGTGTGGTGGAAAAAGAAATTGCTTGCTGCACAGCTGCTCTTGTTAACATCTAGCTCATCAGCAGGAAATGCCTTGTCCATTAAACACCTCTTTAGCACTATTTGTCCAATTTGAGGAACAGGAGCATCTCTGACAGCCAGGTAATTCTGCTGTAAACAAGTGACATCCTGAGGTAGCCTGACCCTGCCCAGCTGGTGAAGGAGAGGAGGTTGGGAGTGGAGGTTGGGAGGCTGGAGAGACAGGGAAAAGGAAGGAAAGCCACAGAGTTGTCACTGATAATCTCTGAGAATGCTGGACATCACCCAGAATTGTTCATCTAGATAAAAAGTGAATGCATGAATTGGAAAACTCTCAACATGGCCTGGAGGTATTCCACAATCCATAAAACGGGAGGCACTTGGAGGCATCAAGGAAATAATATTAAGGACGATGAAGGGAACCTGCACTTCAAGGGTGTTATTTTTCTCCACTAAAGAAATTCTGGTCAACTAGTTCAGATGCAGAAACACAGATAATAAATGTATAGGGAAGCATGACAGATTAATTATCTGTGCAGATACTTTCGCTCTATTTAACAAAAGTGCTCATGGCACTTTAATCAATGCACATTTAAAAAGACAAGACATCATCTGGAGACTTTTTTTACCCACTAAGGCACAAATGATAGGATTTACTCCTGTGATTAGTAAGAGCTTCAAGTGTATTTAGCTTTTAAGTCACACTCACAAATAGACTGGGGCAGGAAGTAAACTCTCTACTAATAGCTTAAAAGTCTTTGTAGACTCTCCTGTCCGTGCGACTTACCCTGAAGAGGACAAAGAGTCTTGCAGAGTATTCAATAGCCCTTGGCCTTGCACAATTCACAATTACAAAAGAACAAAGCGCCTGTGGAGCTGAGCTAGGATTTTTATCTATGTAGGGGGTTGGAGTGTAGACCTATTTTCCATTGCCATCATACATACATACATTGGTGGACATTTGCAAAACAAGCACATAAATGATGCCTTGACTTTTCTAAACACACGAGTTCTAAGACTGTTCAAATCAAATTTGTGATTATTCTAGTCTCAAGGAACCCAATTTGAACTACTCAAATAGTGAAAAAGATTTCTTGAGAACAATTCTAGGCACAATAAAGAAACAAATCCCCATTTATACTAAGTACTAGCTATGCTCTTTGGAATTTTTCCAAAGCTAGTTAAATACCTTAATTGTTCACTAATTATTTGCAAGAAGAAAAGCAAAATGCCTGAGAGAAATCATTCATAATAAAACAATTCAATCTGAGGTTTTAAAGTGCTGCAGTGCAAGTTCTTTGTACAACACCTGAAGTTTTATAGTAATAAGCAATATGTTGGTACTTGCATCCAAACTAATTACCCTGCTCTCCTCCATTTAAAAGGAGAGTGTTTTTAGAGTGTGATGTATTTCATTTTAAGCAGATAATTTAGGAATAGATCAGGTGCCTTTTTCAGAGATATCCACTGGTCTAACCTGACACAGATATTCACTGCAGCCTCCTAATGCTCAAGGAGATGCACAGCCCATTAAGGGTACAGATGGGATTTTTTTTGGTTGGTTGGTTGGTTTGGTTGTGGATTTTTTTTCCCACCTGGATATTCTGTACTAGTCTGATAGAACAAATCTAACTACAAGCCATATATATATATTTATATCAGCCATACTCAAATGTCCTCCATTCAAATAATTCTCATGGAAAAATCCTGTGAGTCCTTCTCTAAACTTCCTAGAAGGACCATGGCTTTGGAATATTTCCTGTAGTTAAAATGGAAATATCTAGTGAACTGTCTTCCCACAGGCCAGATCAGAAGGCAATAAAATTGGTGGACAGGAGAAAAAAAAAAAAAGGCAAAACAAAGAATTTGTTTGGAACAGTCCACCTATAACACCCGGAAGTTTTCTAATACTTATAATAGTTATGTTATAAAAACACATTGTATATGAATCTGGGCATGAGAAATTAAAAGTTTACAGTTTGCAGGAGACGTTGATAAAGCTGCTGGAGAGAGAGCAACAGAGGAATGCCAGCCCCATCTGCAAGTGAAAAGCCGAGCTGGCTCCAATCCACATCAGATTGTCTGGAAAAGGGACCCCTCTTTGCAACTGAAAACTGTTTCGGGAACTCAATTCAGGCCTGGCTCAGGAAGAAATTAAACTGAACAGAAAGGACTCATGAATGTATAATCCGGCCATCTCCGAGGAAAAGCCTTGCCTGGAGGAGAATAAAGAGTATAAATACTGGACTCTGGGAGTACAGAGCGGGTGGCACAGAGATCTGGCATGTGCCGGTCTAGCATCCGACTCCCAATTCGATCGAATTAGGACTATGTTGTGGCGGGAATTTTTGCTGGTGTCATTGCAATTTGGCTATTAGTTGTTGTGCTTTTGTTTTTTTCATTGCATCTCAGTTTTTACTAATTTGGGAAAAATAAACTTTGTTTCTTTATTTCTGATTTGGGTCACCTTATTTATAACAGTTAGATATGTGACTAGAACTTGCCCATCTAAATCATGCAGCAATATTAATGCTGTACTTTTGCAACTTATATCTCAAAAATCCTGCAGAGAAAATCTTCCTTTAGACTGGGGAGGGGGATGGGGGGGGACATGGATGGGGGAAGAACAGGCGCAGTTTTGTATTTATTCTGTGTAAGAAATAAAAACAACTTTCTATGCCTTTTCCTCCCTTCTACTCTGCTTCAATTCATCTTCAGTACAATCAAATTTCATTGCGGAATGGAACAATATTATACAACCAAAAAGTAAACATATAGTAATAGAGGTTTTCTGCTTTTATTACTCACCCAACACAGATCATTTGCCTGATGAAGATTCGTTAATCAAATATAACTTTATGCATTTAAAGAGGACAAGATATATTTAAATAATCCACTTTCTTTAAGTATATTTGGTTTGCTATCATTTAAAAGTCTTCTCAGTTTTACCAAGATGTTTATTTTTCTTAACATTTTGTGTTTCTTCTTCCCTTTTTCCCTATAACTCTAAATCTTACAGCACCCAAATGAATTCATTAAAAAAAGCAATTCTGGTTGACTCTTTCTGTCCTGAATTATCCACTTCTGCCTACTCCAGATTCCAATTTATGTTCCAAGAGCTGGCTGGAATGAGAGTAAGAACTTTTTTTTAATTTAGAGGTTGTGTATTCTGTTACGAGCATGATTTCTAGGACAGATTCATGCATCAAAAATTCACAACAACAAGACTAAAATTGCCTTGGGATGACTCTTTCTGGGGCACATTCAAGCGTTAAATTTGTTCATTACAATAAGAAAATGAAATTGCTTTGGAACCCAGCACTTAACTATTTTTAAAATTGTCCTGTTGAGGTGATGGGAAATAATCCCTTTTTGTCTTCTACAAAGTGAACTGTATGACTTAAATAATTTTTCAGTTTCAGTTATATTTTATTCTTGGTAACACCAAAACAGTGTTCATGTTCTTTAGGTTGGGGTTGGGTTTTTTTCCTTAAAGGAATAATTTAAAGCCCTTGAAAATCAACAGAAATCTTCCACTGACTTCGGAGGACTTCAGGTTAGCTCAAACATTCTAAGTCTTCCTTGAAAGGATCTTTAGAATTCTAGGGGGAAAAGAAAAAAAAGTACAGCATAGTGATTAGAGAGTTCCTGGATTTTTATTTTTTTTTTAATCCACAGGTAGAAAGTGCCTCTCTGCACAGTTGTCTGCAAATTAAGATATTCCCAAAGCAATTTCAGTACAGAAAAGATTAGAGCTACAGAAAATGCAGGAACACCCACCAAACAGCAGGCTATAAAAAGATGTAGAAAACTAAAAGTCATGCGCAGACTGCTTGTTGTAAATTAAAGGTAGCCTGAGAAACTACAAAAACAAAAACAAACAAACAAAAAAAACACCCCCAAAACAAACCTGCAACTTCACCAAAGGAAAAGAAANTAAGTTTTTATTGCTTTGTTTGGGAAAACACTGACCAAAGGAGTTAGAAATAGAGAAACTGCTTCAAAACTTTTGCTAGATAATAATACAAGGCAAACAGAATCTGTTAGATCTTACTCTTACAACTAGAACCAAGTAAAAGAAAAAAAATAGAAAAAGCATGAGGCCTCTAAATGTACAGACTCAGACCTCGTATTTCCTCTCACTTAGTGGTGAATATTCATTTCCAGTGATTCATCTGATTTTAAATCATGTGTAATTTAAAAAGCTGTAATTTTAACCAGAGCATAAGATGCAGAGGCCTGTATGATAATATAAATATGATTTTGAAAACAGTAAATCAAGAAAAAATTGCAATTTCCTCAGTAATAAAAGAAGTGTCCTGTTTTAATTTTTTTTGCTCCTGTACCAGATTTTCTAAGTGATGCTAACACTACCTCAACTGCAATTTTGGGTGATTGATTTGTTGCCAATGCCAATTTTAGCCAGATGTGGTATTACTGAGCCAAATACATTAATAATCTGACCATTGACAAACTTCAATAGTTTTAAAATTAGAGTGTTTTTAAAAAATTATGTCTGACAAATGTCTTTTATGAAATGTAGAAGGTATAAGGTAAGTTTGACGAATTAGTCAGGAATCTTTAGTTTTAAATGACTGCAACACTGAATCTGTAGAGTGGCTCAGAATCTTCAAAAGATGAAGTGCCTCTGGGTGTTCTTTGCAGTTTTTGTACTTACAGCACTCTACTTTTGACTATTTAAAGTTCAAACTTCCTTTTTAACTTTGTCACTCACAGTCTGTCCAGGCTGTTAAACTTGCTCTGAAAAAATGCCAGACATATTCAG
>VZDJ01000385.1:240182-260225 GCA_008694505.1 Cyanoderma ruficeps
ATGACAGCACCACAGTTAGAAACACAACCCTGCCTCTGGCAGAAAATAACATTTCTATTATTAGTATTTCTTAATTCTCATGGTACACAGGCACAGGGAAAGGCAATGGCTTTGCTGCCTGTCAGCCTCTCACTTGCACTGCCAGAAATATTCCCTCAGAGTTAGGATGAGCTTTGGAAGCAGAGCAGAAGCTCAGTTCTCATTGTCTCTAAACAATGCATGAACTGAGAAGCCAGACTTGCTGTGACCCACTGTGTGCTCTCTTTGATGGGTGAAACAGGATTCTGGGTAAAAAGAAGAGGGAATAATTATCTTGTTTCCATCAGCAAGTCTCTCACTGCCAGGAACATTCTAAAACTAAAACTACAATGTAATTACAAGCCCCTTCTGAGTACTTTAACTTCTGCAACTGAGCAGAATGAATTACTGTCAAAAATATCAGAACTGATCTCTCCACCTCTGTGGGGGTGTTCTCAAAAGCAGAAAAAACCCTGAAAAAGCTGATCACTGGAAATAGTCCCAAAGCCTACTGTGTTTGCCCCAAGAGAGGTCCATAAGGAAGCATACAGCATTTCTGCTCAGAGACTGGGAAAGGATGGAAAGAAAAAGAGGGATCCCAGGTGCCACCTAGAGCTGGCTCACTTAAAGTAGAATCTTGGAAATCCCTCCTGAACCACTGCTTAAGCACAATGGTTAAACATTAACTCAGAGAAAGCATCAAAATCCACCTTAGACCTGACATTGCCAGCAGTTGTGTTTCTACCAATTCCTTCTTGACAGTGCTGAGCTTTGCAGGCCTCTGATTCTTACTGGGATTCAGAAATAACATCACCTGCCCTATAAAACTCCTGAAGAGATCAATCTCATGGGTGTTATGAGTCGAAGTTAATTCCAGTAACAGTTCTGAGACTAAATTCAACACTTACACCAAGACTGGGGGATTCACAAAACAGCACAAGCCACCTCCTTCCCTAGAATAACCAAAGAGATGCATCAGAGCTGGGAAGAAATGGGCAGGACGTTGTCAGATCTTTACAGACTTTCAGAGCTTCTGCTGAATGTACTGAGAAATATATGCTATTTATAAATTACTATGGTTTGGCTTCTACTATTTTTATGTCAAGAAAAAATTTCAATTTCACATACATGACATCAAACGTATACATAAACTCAGAAACCAGTTGAAGTATCAAGATACTTCAATAAAAGCAATAAATCTGATGCTGTTGAGTACTTTCAAACTGTGATTATCAACAATGCAAGAACTTGCCAAGATTCCCTGATTTGCTGTTTATTGAAGCACAGTTGATGCTAGTTGGATGAACGCAGAAATACTGGCTACAGTAAACTAACATTATTGAGGAGTAGAAATATACAGACAGCATGTCACCATTGCATGGCAGCCTTCATGTACAGATTCCTTCATTTTACCTTTAAGAACTCAGAATGGGACAAAAATGAAGGAAAGAGCCAACAAACCAGGCGTGGATACCTTGAAGTCCCAACCTGATAAATGAATTTCAGTTATTCCATCTGATGGAATTTTCCTTCATGTCTACTTGCTACATCGCCCTAAGCATGTATATAAAGAATTCTGGAAAATGCACATTTTCACAAATTGCTTGCCTACAGCCACAGGTATGGAATTTTCATTACTTTTTTTAGTAGGATCAACTACATGAGATCACATGAACAGAGATTATATCAAAAAGAAATTGAGTCAGGAGAGACAAGATGTGGCCTTCCCAGTACATATTCTGACATGACCTGCATTACTGAAAGATACCCTCATGATTGTGGGTGTGCTTCATGATTCAGCCAAAAAAAAAGTTACTTTTCAGAGAAATTAAGTGTCAGATTTATTGGGCTTCTGAAGTTGTTTTTTGGTTTTGTTTTTGTGGGGGTTTTTTTGTGGGGGGTTAGGCTTTTTTATGGGGGGGATGTGGGTTTTTTGTTTGCTGGTTTGGTTTTTTGGGGATTTTTTTGTTTGTTTGGTTGGTTTTTTTGGTCTGTTTTCAGTGTTCTCAGAAGGAAAGGCCATATTAATAAGGAGATTCAAGACTGTTGCCCGAGTTTTTCTGTTCTTTCTCTTTCTGTAGAACTTTCAGCGCAGCCTTGATGTAAATAAAATCTATTCTTAGAATGTATACATACTTCTCCTGTGAGAGAAGAAATGAGTGATGGTGCTATCCACCATCCAGGTCGAGGGGGTGGTGACCTGTGTGGCCAATCCCTTGACCTCTGTACATCTCTATAAATATTGGAGTCAAAATAAAGATAATTAGACAGCCTTGTACAACTCTGTCTTCGGAGCTTCTCTCAGTGTTCCTAAATTGGGACATGCCCAGCTTCGCCCCATGACATCTGGTGACCCCGAATGTGTGAGAACCGCAGCCCGAGCAACACAAGACCAATGTCCTCCTATAAGGCATCATTCACTAACAGGACACATAGCCACCCCATAACTTATGGCCCAGAAGCACCACCTGTTCTTATAGAAGTGTGATTAAAACTAATATAAAACTTTTCAGATTCTTCCACAACAGGTAGCAGTGGCCACACTGGCAGAAGAGATGAAGCACCCTCAGGTCACACTCGTGTTCCATTCTACAGTGATTTGGCTTGGAAAATTTTCACATTAAAGGTTCTCACCCTTCCCTTCGTCCCCTGAGGCACATCACAGTCCCAGCACAGCAGGCAACAAGGATCTTGGTGCATTCAAAAGCAGAATGACAATGGTTTTATCTTCTTCTGAACTTGTACAAGCTGTTAAGGGATGATGCAGCTCATGCAAGTAAAGGGATTACTCACCAATCCAACCAGTTTTCAGGTTTTTTGCATTCATCTGTGCTTGCCCCTGAAAGAACAAATTATATATAAGATATCTGTGTTCTTTAGAATTTAATTAGAAACTCTGAGAGGGAAAACACACATGAGAAAAAATGTTTAATTATTTAACAGCATTCAAATAACCAAGTTGCTCAGACTCAATAGCAGTCGAACTGTGCTACAGCTGGTGTTTTGAGAGGTTTTAGCTTCCTTTGATTCTTTACTCCATATAAATTGAAAGACACAATAGGCATATTTTAGCTCATATTTTCAATTCCTTTTGAGCAGATAATACGGCTAAAACTCAGCAACCAGCTTAGAAGAAAATGAAATAGTGTCTCTATGAAGTTAATTTGCTAGAAAGCAAAGGGCACTGTCCTGTAGTTGCTCATTACCCTCATCTGTCACTGGCTTCCCAGGAAGCTGGAAAAGCTCAGTGTGGAGCATGGATAGCAATTTGCAGTACTGAGTCCACAGTGTGCAAATGTGCTTAATTTTCAGTGAAATTATGGGCTAAATGCTTTTATCTCTAGTTGGGAAGCCACAGACATTGTCTTTATGGAGAACACTACCAATATTCATAAAGAGAAATTACTGAATTTTTATTTGACTGAACCTGTCATCCACACAAACACATAGGAACCAACCATTACTAAGGATCAAACCTAGAAAAGTCAGGAGTGCAAGATTATGATTCCACGAAAACTTGATCATCAAGATGGAATAACTAGCGTGTTCAGTCACTGGAAAGAGGGGCTGTAGGTGCTAGTTAAGATGATAATTTCTGTTTTGTTTTTCAGATGGCCATATTTCTAAAGAAAATTAGACCTTTAAATGGTTTTCTGGCAACTTAACAACCATCTAAAAGAAAGTTTTGAGCTCTTACAACTTGAACCAGGCACAAATTCAGAATCTGAAAGGAAAGGTTTTTCTCTTGGACCAGACCTGGTCTTTATCAAAGGTGGAATGAAAGTCGGTGAACACAAAAGTAGCAGTTACCTCACTGCAGCTACTCTACTAATTCTTCTCCTATTTACATGGTGTGGAATTATTTATTTGCATTATTTAGCCATCTACAGATGTGCAACCATAAAGTGAATTATGCATTCTTCTCAAAGTGAAAGTTACAATGACATATCAAAAATGAAAGTCACAATTGTGTATCACTTTCATCCTTTTTTCATTTATTCCATGTCATTATTCATTTTTCCACATGCATTATTCTGTCCAATCCTGTGTAAGAAAATTCAGTACCTTACCTTAATGGCAACTATTTTATTTACACAGACAAGAGCATAACAGCTGCCCATACAGATTTACACAAAGCTCATATTGATATAAAATCACTGTCTATAAATTTGAAAATTGAGGTTGTTTAAAAATTTATAAGCTCTGTGATCCTCAACCACTTTTCCACGATTATCTCATCTGTAATTCAAATTAAAGGTGTTGTAAATTATTATAGATCAAAACTGTGTTTTGTTTTTTTTTTTTTTTAACTCTGTATCAAAGGTAATAATCTCCTAACTATGTAGAATAAATTGTAAGTAAAATACATAAGGGTCTAAATTTTATTCAGGAAGTTGTCCTGAGGCTGAGTTTGAATGACTAACCTTGGTCTCTTAAAAGAATTCTGTTACTTGACAGGAAACAAAAAGTTGGGGTAAAAAAGTCAGGAAAAAACAACTTACAAAGTGATAGGCAGTGGAAGCCCACTGGCCTTTTTGTATTTTGATGATTCCCAGTTTCTTTGTAATGCCATAAAATAGAGAAAAATAGTTTATTCTTTTGAAATCATTACCAAATTCACTGGCCCATTAGGCAACAAAGAGATCTCTCGCTCGGGAGCACTGAAATGCTTCATTCTCTGCATCAGACAAGTTGTTCCAGCACCACAATTTCTGAAGTAGCTGTTCTTCTAGCACTGAGCAGGAGATTGCTTTTACCTCTCATGACCAACAGTTCAAAGAAAATTTTCAGCACTGATAAAATAAGTATATTTTCAGTTCAAATTACTCAGAATGTTCTCCTGATATCAAAATAATCCTGTTTAATGTAAAAGGGTTTTGTGAAGATTACAGTTTCACTTCTTATTAAATTTCCGAGTATCATGCACTTAAAATGTTTCAGGTAACAGAATCAAAATCTGCACTGTAACAAGGCAAGCACCAGATATTATAAAAATCCTTGTTTTCCAAAGCATTTCCTGACAAGTTAACTGAAATAAGCACTTTTTCATGAAACATTTCTGTTTTGCTAAATTATCACTTTCAACAACAAAAATGTCTCTCAATATTGAAAAGTCTTGTGGGTTTCTTATGCAACCTATCTTTCCAGTTTCTGCTAATACATCTCTACAAGAAGCAAACTCTTCCAAATGGCCATTTTCCCACATTTCAAGACATATCTGAAATGATGACATGTACGAAAGCTCCCTGTATTGCAGTGTATGGCTGTGAAGGGTTCTGGGGCATTCCTACCTTATAAAAACCCCCATTGTCAATGAGTGAAATGTAAAAATGGACTGGTCCTCCAGTTTTAAATGTTTAACACATCTGTACAACCAAGACAGTTACACGACAAATATGTAAGTTTAGAGGTAAGCTGCACATGTTGGTGGCTCATTTTCTAAATCCACATCACTGATATGTCTCTTGTGATCTGCTCTCTATTTCCTTTGTCCTCTCCAGAAAAATCTCTTCCTTAATTTCTTTTACAGAAAATTAAATATGTCTGGGTAGAGCAGAATGCCCCACAGGGGCATCTAAAAAATGCCTCCTCTTTGCCCATGACTAATAAGCAATAAAATCCTCCCAATCAGCCTTCTCTTGCCATCACACTAACAAAAATTTGTGTTCCATCTTTCTCTCCATTGCTCTTCATTGTTCTCCACAGCATACTCAGAACACCTGTCTTTGCCAATGTGACAAAATCTCCTTACTAATATGTCAGAGGTGCTTTGGCCAAACTTCTTCACAAAAGAGGAGGGAAAGTTAACTTCTCAGGCTGTTAAAAATATCACCATTTCCCAGCGTCACCTTCATTTACCTCTTGCACACTCACCAATCCCTCAAAACACTGCACTAGAAAGTCCTGGTATTCCAGCCACAACAATTGGACACAATCAGAATCCCAGAATCACAGGCTGTTTTGGGTTGGGAGGGACCTTAAAGCCCACCCAGTGCCACCCCCTGGCATGGGCAGGAACATTTTTCACCCTCCCAGGCTGCTCCAAGCCCTGTCCTGGCCTTGGTGTTAAGGATGTTAATGGTGATTAATGCACAGGGCAATGCTTGTGGGTGTGTGTTTAGTAGGATGAGCAACTCAAGTAGTGCTCGAAAAGCTAAAGTAATTTCTGCCTGTTATAAATAAGGTGAGCCAAATCATAATTAAGAAAAAATAAAATTTATTTTTCTCGTCACTGCAAGCAGAAGTATAGGAAAATAACAAAAATACAGGAAAAACACAGCCACATTAAAACAAATCCATCATAAAACAAAGCCATATTAAAGACCAAATTCGATCGAATTTGGGATGCAAATATAGGACCGGTCCGCACCGTGTTCTCCTTCATTTGCCCCAAAATCCTGTTTTCAGGGTCCAGTTTTCATACTTTTTATTTTCCCTGAGGCAGGGTCCTCCTTTGTTCCGTGTTTGGATGATGGTATTCATGGGCCCCCCGAGTGGACTTCAATAAGGAATCATAATGGTGTCTGAGTGTTGGCTGCAAATCATATTCAGATTCTGAATGGGGTGTCTCGGCAGACAGGGGAAATGTCTATTGGAGAGGCAAACTGTCTCAGAGCTGATGGTCCAGCCATCAAATATGTTGGTTCGATCGAAATTCCTTCTTTCAATTGCTGATAACTTCAGATTATCCTTTCTCAGCTCTGCCTCTTCTTCCTGTGATTCTGACAATGCCTCCCTTCCTGCCTGTAATTCTTTTATTTCTTCAGCACAAGTTAATACATGTGGTTTATTTACAACAGCTTCTTCAGCACAAATTAATACACATGGTCTATTTACAACATGCCCATGTTTGACTGACCTGACTGATCCAGTTTCCATTACAAAACTGATGTTTTTCAGTGTGATTTGCACAGTACATTTCTTTCCTCTGAAATAATGATGCCTTTGCCAGAGGCAGAAGGTAGGATTGTAACCCTCTGTGTGATTAGACCAGTGAAAGTCACTCTGAAACTGACCCTCGTTCACCTCTCTTGCTCTCTTTCTTAAGAAATCAAACATGATTAAAGACTTGGATTTATTCTCATTGGACTTAAATTATTATAACAAAAGATCAATGTGCTTTACAAAATATAACGAGTATGACTTTACAGAGTTCACAGTCAATCTTGTGTGGTTCATTTCCTCTTTGAAAGCATATTTCATTTAAATAGATTTCTAAAAATTGGTTAATGTAAGACTGGATCTATATGCAACATATCAGCCCTTAGCTCTTTTTGAAAACAAGACAGTAAAATTTGCAATGAAAAATAGTAATTAAATATTTATAAGATTTCTTCATGCCTATTTCTTGAATCAATCTTCTGAATCATCATTTCTCTTTGATTTTATAGCCCTATATTTTATCATTAACAACCACTGAATATCAAAATGAAGTTTCTTCCATGTCAGGGAAGGAAGCAAAAATAAAAACCTACAAAGCCAACCAACTAATCAACCAATAAACAAACAAACAGACAAAAAAACCCAGACAAAGAAAACCCCAAACATAATTCTCAAGTTAAATCATTGTTATTCATTTGGGAAGATGATTCAAGTTCAAAAATCTGTAGGAATTTTAAAGATCTGCACTCCTAATTTCCTTCCACACTTCTGAACATGCTAATTTGATGTGCTGTGAACAGTGAAACTGATTTTGGTCTCAGTATTCCAAGTAAAGTAAAATGTGGGGAAGTCTATGAGAGGTACTGAATCACCTCAACAGTGTGTCTGTTTTCTGTTCTGCTGTTTTCTATCTCTCCAGTTCCAGGTAGAGCTGATGGTTTGAAGGATGTCGCAACAGGAGGTAAGGAAAAAAAAATGAAATGTTGTTCAACAGCTCCAGTCTTCACTCAAATGCAACTATTGTCAAAATACACATATATTACACAAAGTACTCACCAGGCTTTCATCATGAAAGTACTGACTCTCCTGGCTGGAGAAGGATAAAAAGCAGTAGTGTCTTGCTCAGAACTGAGTTTACCATAGAGAAAGTTGTTTCAGTGACTTTCTGGGCAGCAGGAAAGGAGCAGACCTCATAAATTTTTATCTGCAGTTTCTAGAGAATCATTAAGGGTTCAACTGCTAGTCTTTGCATGGCCATAAATGGGGAAAATGATCTTCCATTCCCAAACAGCTGAGAATTACAAGACAATGGTTATCCCAACAAAATTCCATTATAACTAAAAGGTATCAGGGAGTACAGGAAATGCAACCAAACTTAAGAAAATCGTTGCAGGCCTGATGAAAGAAAAGAACAGGTATGTTGTGAATAACCTCCGCGTATTAATTTGTGCCGGAGAAATAAAGAATTTAAAAGCAGGGAAAAGAAATTCACCGACAAACTCAGAGGGGCAGAACAGGGGAAGATTTAGGCCATCAGCACATGAATGGATGTGGCTCCCCTAGAAATGGACCAGCAAGCCTACTTAATGATCAAAACATATGCCCGAGAGACTGAATGGGGTCTGCAATGGTCACTCAGACATCTTTTCTGTTTCCCCTGAAAACCCACTCGGAAAAAGCAGAATCCCAAAAGGAGACCGATGAATACCAATACCCGGATAACTGGACAAAAGAAAACCCTGCCTCAGGGGAACTAAAAAGTATAAAACTGGACCTTTGGTGGTGGGATTTGGGGTGAACAAAGGGGAGGCAAGGTGCAATAGAGGCCTGTCTCACATTTCACCCCATTCGATCAAATTGATCTTTATCGTGGCTGTGATTTTTATTAGTTTCCATACTTGCTGTCACGCGAAAATAAATTTTATTTTTTTTATTATTACAATTTGGCTCACCTTGTTTATAACAGGCAGAACAATCAAAAGTTACTTGTCATATCTTCCCATTGCAACAAGTACATTTTCTGTTCATCTGAGTGTAACTGGTCCTGCAAAGAGACAAAACAGTTAAATGGAGCATTCATTCCTCTTCACCATGGACACATGCTTCTCGCAGAGATTTCCAAAATTCTCTTCCTGAATTTTTGCTTTGTAAAGGCCAAGTGACTTAGCAAACATTTGCCCAATGGAAAGCAGCCAAAATATACTCATGTAGCTAGTTTGCATTCATTTGCTGTAAACGTGTTATTCATTCTTCACCATTTCAAGTGGTATGTGATTTTGAGGGGAGTGAATAGGATTAGCCCAGCATGTATGAATAGATTTTCATAATTAATACAGTATTTGAATTCTTCATCCTGTATGCTTTTGGGGCTGAAAAATTTCTTAAGGCATGCATGAAAAACAGCCTTGCAAGATTTTTAGAGAAATGCTTCTAAAAAATGGATAGCACAGACAGTAACATACTTTTCCAGAGACTCTTTTCTTCCAAATTCCTTTAATTGTGCAAAGACTGGATAAATGTTCTTTTAAAGGACAAATGTTCTTTTAAAAGTGGTTCTTTTAAAAGTAATTGGAAGTATAAAATAAGAAGTACTCACTTTAGTTGGAAGAAAGTATCACGTATCAGGCAAACCACTTCTTTAAAGCATGACACACTCTCATGAACTTATCTACACAGTAAAAATAGAAAATTGGATGTAGATTATATTTTATCATTTAAAAAACCCAAAAAGGTGGTTCTAAATATTTTGCATTATAAGCTTTGTGGCTATTGTTAATTACTTTGATTAGATGAGTGAATAGGATTACCAGCTAGTTAAAATATAGAATTTCATTAAACACTAAATCAAAACAAAGAGAAATGTCAACTCTGAATACTGTATTATTGCAGTATTCCTAATGGTGTCCAAGATGCCAGATGCAGGTGTCTGAGTTACCTCCCCTAAAAATGGTATCATTATAAATTGCCATATGTTTTAATTCAGTGTTTTTCAGCTGTATTACACTTTTTTTTTCTAATTATTACAGCAATATTTTGGACTGCTAATGAATCAAGCTAAGTACTGAGTGATAGTTTGTCTAATTGAGGGATTTACTTCACATTAAGAGGCCTCCTTGCAATTTTTTTTGTCCTTTTGTTTGCAAGCCCAACTTGAAAAGCTTTTATTTCAAGAATTTTTCCATTTAGTTCAGGAGGTGGAGTGTTCCTTTGAAGCACACTTTTACTATTATAAGTGTGTATTTCAATCTTAGTGCTGTCTCATGACTCTGAATTTTAAGAAATTTCTTTTGGAGAGTTATTCTCTTCTCAGAGCAAAATATCTAACAAAGAGCATGTCTTATTATAAAAGTCCAGTGATTTCTCTCTCACAATCCACAGTTCACACCTTTTTCAGACAAAAACTGATAATTGAGGCAACCTACTGTGGAGCTGAAAGAGCTGTAGCTGGATTATCAACTGCTGTGCTAATGACTAATTCAGCTGCAAGAACACCTGTCCTGTGAGGAAAGGCCAAGAATTGTATTTGTTCATCCTGGAGAAGAGAATCCTTGGGGTGACCTCACTGTGGCCTTCCAGTGCCTGAAGGGCCTACAGAAAAGATGGAGAGAGGCTCTTTAGAAGGAATTAAATGAGAGGACAAGGGCAGGGTTAGATGGGGATCTTGGGAAGGAATTGTTCCCTGGGAGGGTGGGGAGGCCCTGGCACAGGGTGCCCAGAGAAGCTGCAGCTGCCCCTGGATCCCTGGCAATGTCCAAGGCCAGGTTAGACATTGGGGCATGGAGCAGCCTGAGATAATGGGAGGTGTCCATGCCATGGTAGGGGGTGACACTGGATGGGCTTTAAGGTCCCTTTCAGCCCAAATAATTCTGTATGCCACTCCCTGCCCCAAACTGGGAAACTTCACTGGGCTGTGTTGCTCAGGGTCCTACCTCAGAGCTACTGACATGACCTAGGGTTCTGTATTGACCAGACATACCTCATAAAAATGCTATTTGGAGAGAGAAAAAAAAAAAGAAGGGAACTTTCTCTCCCTCATTTCAACAACCAGTTAAGTATCAGATAGATACTATCCAACAGAATGGACAGGCCTGTGCACAATGTTGGAATAACTTAGAAAAAATCAAATGAAGGAATTTGACTTCTGAAAATAGCACACCAGGACAGGTAAGAATAAAGAGATTAATAGCATTAATGTTTTGTGCCACCTTAATGCTTTGTCAGACTAGATATTTCATTAAATATTTTATATGTAGGACATAAAAAACCAAGGTATTGGTATGAATAACTCTAGGAGATTACAGAGTAGGGAGTTGTGAAGTGAGTTGTACTTAAGGCTGAACAAGAATTGTGTGCTCTGCTCTGTGCCAAAATCCTGACAGCAAAGAAAAGCTCTACAGAGGGTGAACAAAAAGGTTTTAGAGGATTTCAAGATGGACTGAACAGTCCCATTCAAAAGCAAACATGACTCACCAAATCCTGCCACAGGGGACATGTACTGGATACATGTTTTGCCTGCTGGTCTGGGTGTCCTGTGTGTGACAGCTCCAGACTTGTCCAGTGCCTGCTGGACTGTGGGGATGTGTTCATTTATTTACAGATGCTGTGCAGTGTTTTTTCCCCAGTAAGCCCTGCACGTCTCTATCAATTCCAAGCAAAATGCTGGATGCCAAGTCACCACAGGGTATGTGTCAGCGTTTGTTAAACACACTCTGTACACTCTCATTAATTTTACATGGCTGTGGTTTCACTGTTGGGGAAATGCAAATGGCAGCACATGCCTTTACCCTGTGGGGAAACAAGGGAAACTGCATAATTTAGTAATGCAGGATTCATTTTTTCCCACTTTCATAGACTTCTTTGCATTTTTTGCTGTATGGACAGTTTCTGTGCCACTTCTTACCTGCCTAAGGCACTTCTCTATAGACAGGAGTTTTTTACACATGATTTACAAATATCCGAATTCTCAAAACAATGAAAGATAGGCTTTCATGGCAGGAGAATACTTCTGAAAAAATCTCAACTCCTTGATATTTAAAAAACAACAGCAAAATCCTTCTTCCCTCTGTATCTGTCCGTGGACTTTGGAGGAAAGCTCACACAGCATTTCAGTTCTGAAGTTTGTGTACTCTCAATCCAAATTCTCTATTATAGGGCTTGAGAAACAGGATTAGACCGGAATTGCATGAACACCCTACTTGATTTGTAAAGATAAAAGGTGCATTCCTTCTGCAGCAACTGTTTTTACTCTCATGTGGGAATAAGTTGCAGCTGAGGATTTCTGTGGCCAATTGATGATCCCAGAGAAGAACAGCAAATGGGGCTGGTGAAGCACATGGTTGATGTGATGGCAGGGGAACATCAAGAGGGAAGGATGAGGCAAACCTGCTGCTCTGATGGAACACATTTCTCCCAAAATCAGTTTGTTACAGTCATTCTCTGCCTCTGCATTTTTCTGCCCATTTTCACAGTATTCACTTAGGATTCCTTTACCAGCAAAACCCCTGAGCAAGAAGAACCCATCCTTTGCAGATCCCATGGTCATCGAAGGCTGCTCTAATAAAAAGGCCTGTAGTAACAATTTGTCTTCCACTTTTGCCCTTTGTCTCGTGGTCAGTGGCCTGGCACCATTTATAAAGCACAAAATCTGATGTACATGATGTATTTTTCCATGGCCAACAAGGGTCATAGCACCATGAGGAGGCACTGCAAGTAATTTTAGAGATAATGTGAAAAAACTGTGTTTCTTCATAAGAAGGAGTATATTTTGGATTTTGCTTTTTGTCACAATGTATTTATAATAGAATTCCACTGATTAGAAAAGGAAAGTAAGTTTTGTATTAATTACTCAGTAACCAGCACTGTACCATGCATGATTTATGCAGCATGAGGTACTTACTACAGTAACACTTGGGGAAGCATGCATGTGGATCAGTACCCAAAATAATAAATGCTAGTAGCACATGGCTTTGGAAAAAGTTATAAGATGCTAAATTTAAAAGAATAAAATACATTATTCTCTCAATGTAGTACAAAAATACGATGTCAAGCTTGTTGCCATAAGATGTGAAGAGTAGGATTTTTTGAATTTCAAAAAAGAATAAGGCATAAAAATATTTTGTGTGTGAAAATGACGTCATTTTTCCACAAATTTTTTTCCTCTCATTTTGAAGATTTTTATGTCAAAGCTATAGCCCTTGAACAGTCATCACTCCTTCAAACATAAGGTTTTCTCATAGTCTATCTAACACAGTATTTTTGAATTTTTTAGCAAGCAATCATTTTAATAAAAAAGGAACTATAACCATATAGGAAACAGATGAAAATTAAAGTAGCATAGCAAAAATAAAATTTTTGAGCCTGGAAACAGGTGTTGAGAACTGATTTTAAAACATTAGTTTAAAAACTGCCCACCTTTTCCTCTTTATTTCTGGCCTTCCTTTCCTCCCCTATCCAGACAGACATTAAAAAGGGGTGAACACTAACCATTATAATGAGCAAAACAGGGAATCTGTGACTTTTCTTCAGGTATTTAAACCATTGTTTTGCACTAAGTTCCAAATTTTCCCTTCTTGCTCATAATCAGCATTTGGGGCGTTATGTAAGTTGGAATCTTGGAAATTCTGAACTGCTTTCTGTGTTGCAATGACTATATAAAATTATAAAAGAAATAAAAATAAAAAGGAATAAAAAATAATAATTCCATAAACAGAACTGAAACTGAAACTTATTTTACTTGTATGATATTCAGTAAAAACCTTCTATTCTGCCACTTCCAGAATCTTAACTACCAAATGAAAGAAAAAGTTTAAACATTTATTTGGATATTTTCAACTGATTTCATACATATGCATAATGTAATTGGTTTCCTGCTAGTTTGATTGTAGTAATTTATCTTGTACACCACAAAAATAAAAATAGCTCCTGGGGAGTTTAAATTGTCTAGCAATGAAGATAATATGGGAGCAAAAGTCTATTATCTGCCAATGCTGCGGAAATTAATGCTTAAATAAGGTTAGTATATCTAAGCATATTAAATCACCTGCATTTTTGCCACTCAAAATATTTTATCATTGTAAAAGACCACTGGTCACTGATCTAACAAAGAAACAAAATGAGAAAGCATAATTTATTTGCCTAGAAAGATTTCTGGGGGGAAAAAGAAAAGTAATTTTATAATGTCTTTCTGTATTACAAGTCAGTGTTGAGTATATGCCAAGCAGTACTTCTGATTTTTATTTCTCTTCAGAGTAACAAGAGTTTCTCCCACATTTCCTTCTGATTTGGGGAATTCCTAACTCTGAAGCTCCACTGGACATTAGTCCTGAAGGTATAATGTGATTTCTCTCACATTAATATCATTGTGTATTTATCCAGTGAATTTAATACAGATTCTCTCTGCTGACAACAAAAACAGTCAAGTCTTTGACTGTCAAGGAAATCTTCCTCAGAGCACTGACTCATGCACTGACAAACTGGACATAATCACAGACAAACTTTTCATAATCACTGGCTAAACCAACACAAAATATCTGCTTGACAGGGAGTTTTTCACCACTAGAAAATCCACCAATTTCTCTGGTACTTCTGTCAGAGAAATTTTTGGATCACAAATATATTATTTTCTCATTTTTAAGTTTCTTCTACTACTCCAGCAGCACATTATGATTTTGATTGGTATGTAAGGCTTAAACCAGCTCCTGACAGTTGATTCAGAAGAGAGATGGCATTTTTTTACCTCAAGGCATGGGGGATTTTTCATTCTCTTTTTCTTGGGGAAAGGGGTGACAGTTATGTCTAGAAAGAGTAATTTGAGGATCCTCTGAGTAATCTGGAGATCTGAATCCTGCAGATTCATTTTCTATGGGATTTATCTCATCATCTGAGTAGAGGATCTCCCATTGTTTCATGAATTTCAAGACATATGGAATACAGTCCTACCTTCTAGACAGCACTTATTAAGTGATGATTCATTTAATTGAAATTTCTTGTACTTTGTGAAAGCTGCTCTGAAAAGAACTGTGACTACTCTTGGCGCCTGATTTTTAAACATAATAATTTCAATCATCCAGTGCTTGCACCCCATTTTCAATCAAGTTCATAAAAACCCCTATTGATGCTTAACGCTTTCACTGGTTTTAATCGGTGAAAAGGTTAGGAACAAAGCACCATAATCCTACAGAATCCAGAAGAATTTTGCCATTTATTTGGCTGTGAGCAGAGAGAGTGATGCAATTTACAGACTGAGTGATTAGAGCACTTACTGGAGGGGCAGAGAAGTTCTCATTGTAGTGACTTTTCAGTCTTTCGTTCAATCTGAATTGGCTTCAAATTACAAAATTATACTTTAAAATGCCTTTTATCCTGAATGTTCTCCAGGCAAATGGGCACCAGGGTTCAAATCAGCACAAACAGAACAGGATATGGAACAAATTTCTATTTTAGTGTCAGTCATTACAATACTGTTAAAAAGCACTGACCTGCTTTAGCTTCCTCATTTGGTAAATTCTTCTCAGAATTTATTTCAGCTGCTTCCCTTTCATTAGAGATTTGTGAAAAGAAACATTTTGTCTTGGGCTGAAAGGACACAAGAGATCTGTCGTCACAATTCTTTCCCCCTACAACGTTCAGTGGTAGCAGCAAGGGGTGGATGCTGCACACTCGGTATCTTTGTTCAATCAAGGACAAGCTTTGTTGTTTTGTTGTTTCCTTGATTTAACTCAGATTGCATTGACATTGTCAGAAATACATTCAACACTGGTCATATTCAATTGTTACTGGCAGATTTTGGTTCAAAAGTTCAAAAATTACTCAAAGTCTTAATGTTTGATCCAGGCAAAGACCTCCCTGAACTTCTGCAGGAGGAACATCTACTAGCACTTGACTGCAGCCCATTCCAAGTTTCATTTTTCCCTGTTCTTACAGTGCCCTGAGGTGAGATGTCTCTCTGGTGAAATCACCATATCCATGTCCATATTCACGTACATATCCATGCATTTCAGCCTGAATAAACTGGCACACACCCACACTTCATGCTGCTCACCCAATACCTCAGCCCAGCTGAATCCTCTGCTGCCAGTGAGACCAGTGACATTAGTCACCAAATTATCCTATTATTTAATAAAAACTTGAGAGGATTCCATATAATCTGGGAGGAATACCCACAGTGTCTCAAAAACTTGAATTATTAACTGCACCATTTTAGCATTACAGCCCTTAGTCTGCACCACAGGGTCTCTGTGAAACACAGTAATTAAGCAACATCTTCCCACTTTCAATGGAGATGGATAATGAGTTTTTAACTAGAATGGATGATGTCTCTCATTTCTGATTAGATTGAGTATCCCAAGGGAGGGATAGCCATTCTATACCCGGCTATGAAGAAAACCAATCTAGGCCAGATATGAAGGTTAACCTTCACCTCTTCAAAAATCTGGGGAGGAAATAAAAGTAAGAAAGAAAAAGAAAAGGAAAAAGGAGTGCCAAAATGCAGTAAATATATTTCCTCATAATTTCATTGGACTTGAAAGGGATGCTTAGTCATGGACTAAACAACTTCCTTCAGCAAGCACATAAATCTGTCCTGTACATCCCTCACTGCTCTGGGAAAGAATAAATTTGTGTCTTGGCCTTCAGGTCTTCCTGCGCTGCGCATTATGCCTGAAGTATTCTTTCATTGTCACATTCTTAAACCTTTATTTGGGTTTTTTTCACTACATTCCTCTTCTAGTCACTCTAAAACTTTATTGGGCATGACTAAGGCTGATTTTTTAAAATCTGGATTATCAAAAAATAACTTCTTCAAAATTAAAACCTACTAACAGCCTTTACATTTATTTTCTTAAGTAAGGTGTTTTCTTTTTATGCCTTGTCTATTTTTAAACAAGTAGAATATAGATATAAATTGAAAAGTTGGGCATGTGAACAAGTGAAATTAGCCCACCATAATTTACTGTATTCTTCTAATTACTCTTCAATTTTTAAATAATTTCCTACATCTAACTTCAATTACTGTTAGGGGGGAAAAATATTTTCCTCTAATTAAAATACAAATGTCACCCAAATGAAACTTTGGCAGAGAACAAATCTAGTCACCTCAAAACTGAAATAGATACTTCCTTAAGAAAAATTTCTTAAGCAATCAATAGTCCTAGGCCATTTTGCAGCCAACAAATATACAAAGTGTTAAATTCCAGATTGCTGAATTAAGAAAAAAGTACTTTGGTGCTTGTGTTTTAATTTTTGATAGCCAGAATTTTTCCAAGAGAATAAGCCTTCCTGATGAGCCTTAAGTGATATCTAGCTGGCATTACCCAGTGTACAATTTTTCTCAGACTTTTTATAAACAAAATCAATGTTTAAATAAAATATACTATTCAAATTAAATGTAAAATAGATTTATATTTAATTTAAAAATAACAATTTCACACCTGTCTTGCATGTAGGGATGTTGGATGATATGGAAAACCCCAATCTTATAAGTCCTGGTGACTTGGGATAATCAGACTATACTGAGCAATCTTTTACAAAGCCACAGGAAAACTCTCTATACAGCCCTAAGCTACCATCTTCTGTGAAAAACAAACAAACAAACAAAACAAAATCCAAGAGCAACAAACCAGACTGAAACAAAACAAGAAACATCCCTGGTATCTGGAATACATTTACACTAGTGCATTTCTTATGTCTCTACAGAAGCTGATAGCAGACAAGCTTCTTCTGAAAATAACCTATGCTAGCAGAGGAAGCATAAACCAGGCATAATTCTTTAGCAGATAAAACAATCATCAAGAACAGAATCTGTTTTGCAATCCTCACCTTGTAAAGTACTTATATAGTGGTACTTTAAAAGAATCTGGAGAAATAAAGAGCCATCATTTGTGGCACTTTATCTTCTTTCCATTTCCTGGTACCAGGAGTTTGTGGGTATTTATGTTTCATCTGCATGGAACTCCATTGCACAGCTAATGGAATCTGCACTAATAACTACACCCTGAAATTACTATGGTAATCTCTTTCCACAAACCCCATTGTACTACCAACTAATAAAGTGCTGTCTGTAAAGAAAACAGCTATGACTGCCCTGGTTTTGATTTCTGGATTTTGTGTGAAACTCAAAGACGCTGTGGCTCAGTGACAAATGCCCTTCCTGCACATCTGCCCCTCTCCCTGAGGGCCAGAGCACCCCTCCCTCCTGCACAGCTACTACAGGAGTGCTGCACCTGATGCCACTGGAGACCAAGCTGTGATGCTACCCAGAGGTGCTCCAGACCAGCCTCATTAAGCAGGGATGCCCTTCCATGAACAATTGCCACCAATCTCAGGATGAAGGATCTGGAGAGATGCTGAATTTCTTAAAAAACATATCCAGGCAGCAGAAATATGTCATTCTGTTTAAATACATTTAAGTATTTCAGTGTGATTTTGTCTAAACATATCTTTCTTAGACATGAACAGAGAGGATGTGAAAGAGCAAAATCTTTTAAAGATGTTTATTTCTAAAACTACCGTGAAGTATTCATCTACTAGACAATAAGACTTGCTGGTAATAAAGTATAAATCATTTAAAAATAGACTGAGTCACATTTCTGTAACACAAGCTTTAAGTAAAACATTACAAACATCTGCTGTATCTACTGCACATCATCAGTCTATTGATGTTATAGTTTTAACTGTGTTTTTAAAGTGTGATATTTAAAAGCAGTAAATGTATATCTGAGGGTTTCTTTCAAAGAATGATTACAGCTACGGTACACATTTGGTAGGTTGATATATGTACAATTTTTATAGGCTTACTCTTAAATGTTCAGGAAATACGTAAGACAGAACTGCTCAGATACCAGGCTGTGCTCCCAGCAAAAAATCTTAAGTTTTAGCTTCACATGTGGGTTGTTTGGGCAGAGAAATACACCCTGTGCCTTAACAGAACAGGTTATTCTGATTGCAGACAGTACAAGACAGTACAAGTCCTGTGAACTCAGGACTTTATATTTTACATATTCCTTCAATGCATCCAATGTTAGAATTAACATCTCAGTTATAAAAGTACAACTACATCAGGAGTTCTTTATAGAGAAAAATAACAAAGAAGAATACTCACAGCTTTCATAACACATTTAAAAAGGATTAACTACTGCAGCTCTTGGATTCAACATGGAAATGGAATATGGTCTGGGGGTTCTGCAACAGGGAAATGGAAGAACATGTGACTGCATGTGGGAATTTTTATTTATCTATATGGATCCAGAGGAAATGCTTTATTTGCAATTCTTTTGCAGGCAGAGACCATTTTCTGTCCATTTTCCATCCCTTTCTCATTCATAACCCCAAATGAGAAATGCTGATTTCTGCTGACCTTTTGCCAGGTCGATTAAATGGGAATCTACCCAAATATGCACCTGGACATCATCTGGATCAACTGTACCAATGATCCCAACTGAAAGTGATGCTTGGAAGAACAGCAAATTAGGAGAGAGGCGGTTTGCAAATGCCTACCTAAATTTTGTGAGCCATCATAGTTCTACCTCATATATTTTAACTAGAAATAATTATGAGAAATTCAAAGTTCCTGGAAAAAACATTTCCTTTTTTCTTTCCTTATTTCCATTGCAATCAGCACAAAACAACAGATACTGTAGGACTAAGCCATTTAACTAATATTCTGGGGAATAGCAAATAATCATAAAATACACATAAAGCTCAGGCATTTCTTCTCCATGTACAGACTGAGTACAAACCATGATATGTCAGCAACTGCCCTGACAGTTGGCTAAATGAAACACATGGCTGTGCCCTTGTTCAAGAAACTTTCTGTTAAATTTTCAGACACATCAATGGGTTTTGGCCTGAACCTTGCAAATTCAGAACCCATTGTTCACCCAAGGCAGCTAAAAGAATCCAACAAACTCCCAAAGAAATTAATTTACTACTTGTTCCTGAAGTCACTTGATCACACAAGTCTCTGCTAAGATATAAACACCTACTAAAGCACTATGCAACTAAGAGCTGTGTGTCATGTTTATCAGTATTATTATTATTAATTTGGTCATTTTTTTATGATCCATTCACACCCATACAAATGCAAGGGTTGCCTCTGAGGGGGGGGGGAAAAAAGCAAAGGAAAAAAAAAGAAAAAAATAGAAAAAT
>VZDJ01000385.1:260273-327683 GCA_008694505.1 Cyanoderma ruficeps
AAGGAAACAAAGAAAAAAAAGTGTCCATATACCAAAGTTGTCCCTAAGAGAAAATGTAGTTTTTAAACACTGAAGGAGCTTTGCCACAAACATGCAAGTTCTCATTTCTTATAGTGCACGTATTTATTTCACCATGTAACTTAGTAACACCAGGGTTTATGACAAATACTTCACAATTTAGAATTCGTTCTGTGTGTTTCAAGTTCTGGATGTGTCTAGTGAGATAAGCCCTTTTTAAAGTCTTCCTGTATGTGTCTGACTGCTCAGAATTTCCTGAAAATCAGCTGCAGAATTGCAACTCTCTCCTCTCTTCAGGAAACACTAGCAAAACCACTGCATTTATATTATTTAAAATGTTATTTCTCAAACAGAACAGAAGCTAAGTAAAATACATTTATCAAAATTGGTAGCTATTTGGTTTTAAAAAACCGTGCCAATTAATGTTGCTATGATGCATTGATTTTCTCCTCAGTTTTTAATGAGGGCATGTAGAGTAGTAGAGCTTGGGCTTATGGCTGTAAAAGACAGAAAAATATTCTAATTGGATAAAAACATAGATTTATAAACTGTCAAAATATGATTTCCACTTAGCTCCACTGTTCACTAACATAACCTCAGCAAATTAAGACAAACTTCATACCTCCACAATGGAAGAAGCTTTGAAGCAACAACTGTATTAAAGAAAAAAAAAAAAAGTGTTCTGAATAAGTAAAAGGTTGAAAGTAGATAATAAGGTACCTGCTCTACAACTAGCACTGATGCAAGGGTCTTAATGAATGGATATGGAGGTTCTAAGTTAGAAATATTTTTTTGAAATTTATTAATTAACTATTATTAATTGTTATGCATTTTGAAAAGGCTTTAATAAATTATGAAATAATGCCTCTTGTTATACACACCCCAAATTTTCCAGAGGAACTTCAGATAAACCCAGAAAGAACAGAAATTCAGGGACAATCGTGTATTTAAAGCTCAAACTCCTACTGTGTTTAGTGCTCAAGTCACACCAAATTCCTACAGAGGCAGTTCAGCCTCACATATCTTTTCTGAATATACCAAGCTTTTGTAGTTGAGCAGGTCACACTTATTAAAAACATCAGGCAGGTAAATATTGTAAGCCTCTAAGTGAAGGCTTTCAACAGCACAAGTATTTTTTTCATTCTGGTTTACCCTTTCTATTTTCCTCTCATTTGTCATTTTTATCTTAGTTTCCATTACAACCATCTCGTCCACTCACTTATTCACTGAATGGCTCATCTTCCAACATTCATATTCCTTTTCAACCTTCATTTAAAAACCCCTTTCACCTCCTTTTTCAGGAATATTATAACTGGGATAGAACAACATTTAGACATTGCATTTGAGCTCTCATAGAAAATGTATGACTGCCCAGGAAAACAACTTGAAATTATGATGTACTTATGCTTATAGAAGAAAAAAGTTCTGTAGGGCTAGAGGGCAGTGGAATAGCCATCATTCCTAGCCTTATTTCTTTAAAAACAAACAAAAAAAAATCTGATTTATGCTCTTTCTAATAGATTCTTAAGAAAGAAAAGTCAAAAAAATTAGAAAAAAAAAAAGTGTATTTACATAAAAGTGAGACATTTGGTAGATAAATACTGGGAAATAAAAGACAAATATAAAAGCTCAAATCCAATCCCAAGGGTAACTAGTTGAGAGAATATTCCGGGAATTGAGAGACCCTGGACATTTCTTAGAGAAATTTATTTTAATAAACCCTGTAAATTGCAAAAGACACTAAGCAGAATATTCTGAAGGCCCACAGAGATTCTTCCAAGAATTCATAACAGAAATAATATGCATTAACCAAGGTGAAGATTTAAAGAGCTGTGCATAAGAGAAGCACCTCAGTGCCCGGAAGTGAGTATAATATTCACTATAAAATTAATTAAAGACCTGTCTCTTTGGTACCTTATTGTAGTGCCCCGTGTAGTGCTTAGGTCTTGCTCCTTAGGCAAGACACCAGAGAAGAGGCTGCACTACTGTGAGACTCCTGACATTGGTATGACAGGAAGAAACTAATCTAAGCCAAAGACAATATGCTGGCAAGATTAATGAAGAACTTTTCAGCAATATCCTCCTCAAATCCAGAAGGAAAAAAGAAAAGGGAACAAGAAAAGAAAAAAAAATTAGAGACTGTTTTAATGAAAGATAAAGTTCAAGATTAGCAAATGACAGACAGGTGATTTAGACAAAATTAATAGCATGAGACTGAATTTCCTTTTGAGCAGACATTTTGCCAAATTCTGATATTGCTAATTATAAACTCAGCACTGCTACCTTTCTTCAATTACTACATCTTGTTTATGGGCTACTTGCAGTGGCAAAAAAACATCTCTGAAAGAGAGGAATATAGGAAAAAAACAGAGACAGAAAAGCCAAGGGAGAAACTTAAAAGGTTTAGATTATGGTAATAAGTCATAAAAAAGTCTAATATATGTCCCCCTTGTACTTATGAGGGACAATTTAGATTTACAGAAATATTAACAAGGTACTTTATTTACATGAGTGTACTTATATATACATTGAAATAATAAATAAATACCAGAGAATCCCAGGACAGTTTGGGTTGGGAGGGACCCTCCAGTTCCAAACCCAACATCTTCCACTGTCCCAGGCTGCTCCAAGCCCTGTCCAACCTGGCCTTGGACACTGCCAAGGATCCAGGGGCAGCCACAGCTTCTCTGGGCACCCTGTGCCAGGGCCTCCCCACCCTCCCAGGGAACAATTCCTTCCCAATATCTCTCAGTTTGAAGCCATGTATATGAAAACGTATATATAGATCTATATCAAAGTGAAAAAATTACTGCTCAGATGTATAGAAAAGCAGAAGTCACAACATTATAGATTTTCCATAGCTTTAAGATATATATTTACTTGAGGTGTACATGTATCTAGTAAAAAGGAAATTCAGTCTCAAAGTTGTTCTTCTTTCCATCCTAAAAAGACCACTTTATTTGCTTCTACTTTTTACATCCAAAATGCTTATTGTACAGAAGTAAATACAGAGCTTTTGAGTTTATAGGGAATTTGCATTGCATATACAATAGCAAAATCTGTGATTCCCTAAGAACTTGACATAATAACTACTGCAATTTCCTAATCACTGCGTATACAAGTACACCATGTGCATGGATAGGAACAAGTGCTGGGACCATAATCTTGTTCTCACCCACAGACCTGACGGTAAGGGTTAAACCAGCCATCAGACTTATTCTGGCTTGACTTCTCCCCTGATATTCTTCTTTTTCCTGGAATAAAGAGAAGGAAGAAAAAAAAGCCAAAAATCATTATAAATGCTCTGGAAAATGTCTTTGAACAATAAAGAAAGGGAGACATCCTCTCAGAAATCTCACTTCTGCTTTGTACTTACAACTGAAGATGGTGCATGGAGCTGGATTCCATTAAACCTTACTATGGCTCACTCACATGAGGTAACACTGGAAAATGCTATTTTCATTCTAAAATCACCAGGTTTTATTCATATAACTGAGAGATGAAAGACAGTGAATGATTTAGTGATATTCTTAAAATCTATCAGCTCAGATTTAAAGATTACCTATTAGACAAAGCTTCAGCATCCAAAAAGGGGTCCAAAGACCAATCATCTCCTCATAAGGGAAAGCAGTAAAATATAAAACACAACTACAGACCTTTCCATGAAAATGCAAACAAATCCTTACATTTTCTTTGTAGACCCTTCACATTTCAGTTTCTGAGGGAAAGTATCTGACAGATGTTCAGGAGGGTTTCAGGAGAAGACCAAGCTGCTGAATGAGAACCAGTGGACCCCAACAAGACACAGGCTGGTATTTTCTTTCTCACCTAAAAAGCAACACAGATTAAAAAGGGATAAGATGGTTACTACTCAAAATTTCAATTGTCACCTGCTTTTCCACATCCCAAATTTACTGCAGAACAAAATGCACCTATCAGCCAATTATGTGTTCAACAGGTACCCATTAATAGTATCAGGCAAAATTGGCAGAAACCCTCTTTTGAGCTCATCTTTATCACATTTCTTCTGTCAGCATGTTTAAGTTATTTGCTGCCCCTGAATATATTCACTTAGTTCCAGAGATTAGGAAATTCTCAGTAAACAAATGTTTTGCCCCTGGAGTGGCTTAGCAGGACATATTTATCTCTCATCAAAAGCCATCTGATTTAATTTTGACATTAGGATTCATGGCAACAGTGCACCATGAAAAACACTGCTTTTTGAGGGAAGGCTCAGGCCTCAAAAGAGATGAGATGTTCCCAGCATAGAAGCCAATCTCCCACTGCTTCATATGCCAAAGGAAGCACAGTTCCCTCCAAAATTTGCCATGAAGCTTCAGGCCTTTCAAGGCTTTCCCACCTAAAAATGGATCACTTGCCTTATTAATAGAATTGACTTCCTACAAATCAATAAATATTTATCCATGGCCCACTTGCAAACATTCAGACCATTCTGAAGGCAGGGATTTTGGTGACTGTTGCCCATTACAGACCATGGGTTATCCAAAAGCACTCCACAGATGATAGAAAAAAGCCAAAGTATATAGAAAAATTTAATAGATTAGTTGTTTTGAAAGCCCATGAAGAAGCAGTGAGTGGCCAAGAATAATGCTGCTGAGAAAGTTTATACAGATGAAGACAATAATGAAAAAAAAGAAAGATTAAAAAAAAGCCCAACCACTTTTTATTATCCAGTGGTTCTCATATGGATTTTTCCGCTCATTTTGTCCAAACCAAAACATGGGAGGGGCTACAACTTAAGCTGGATATATTTGTTACTAAATATACAAGTCTGGTACTACCAGCATTTGATCTGCCAGTATGACTTCTTCAGGAAATGAGAAGATAATCTCATCTTGGTCCAAACTTGGAGAAAACTGAACTCAAAACAGTTCCCATCCAAGAGCACCTAAGCAGGTCAGAACCAAAGCAAGGAAAACCCATTTGCACACCTTCTCTCTACCTGGCTCAGACCTTCCCAGGTTCAAGTGCAACAGCAAAACACTCACCAAATACTTCATATGTTTTTTTGTACCAATCCAAGAAACATTATTGGGTTAAATTTAGTTGTCATCATCTTACAGCAGCTTCAACATGGTTCTAGCAAGAGAGAGGACGAAAATAAGCCCTAAGCACACAATCACCCCTTATAGGAACTACAAAAATCCAAACAAAATTTTGACTGTCTCACAGTATCTGGGGGAAAAATAAGTTTGTGTGACAATGAAGCCAAGCTGCTTCCTTTTCTTTTAAGTATTTTTTGTTTCCTTGCTCAAGGACAGGAGTGTTCATTTTGAATAAAGAACTGGAGAGTTTTATTTTCTTGCTCTCAAGTTACTAGCTGCCACCTTGGTGATGATGCTGTTGTGACTACTGTGTCCTCTCTTACTAAATAGTGAAGTAAAATACTATTTCAGTAACACAAATACTGTATTTAAAGGAATGTTTCTTTATCATGGGCATGTATTTATCAGAGCAGAGACTAAAAGTGCTATGCATCAAGCATAGCACAAGCATCAAGTCATTTATTTTCACTTTTTCTTCTAAAAACAAAAAGAAGAACACAGTTCAAAGGAAAACTCATCATAGGTGACCTCAATGTGAAGTTTCTGGATTACACAGATTCATTTTCCTTGCTGATCTGACTCTTTAATAACCATTTATTTTCATACTGAACACATCCACTGTCCATCACAAAAATAAACAAATCCACACATATACCAAACACTAAAGTTCCTTTGCAATAGATTAAGTGCTACACTTCTTTCAAAACATGGCTTGTTAAAGCACTAATTATCTGAATTTGTGAATCAAAAGAAATAATGAAAATTAGTCCAGGGTACCCAAATGATTTAACCTCAGGATTTCAGAATAGTATTTTAGGTCTCAATGCAAAAAACCCCACCAGATGTATGCATTTTTAATAGTCCCTTTCCAGTTCATTTTTCTGAAAGGCTAGGCATCTGTTCTGTAAAAAAAAAAACCACCACCCACCCTCCCTGCAAGAAAACTGCAGAAAGGCCAGGAAAGTTCCCTTCACAAGCTTCAGATTAAAAACCAAAACATGACAGCTACAGGGAACATTTCTGTTTCCACCTTCCATAAGTCTCATCTCTGCTGCCATCACTGGGCCAACCCACAAGAGGAACAGCACTCAATGCATTAATTCAATTTCAGCTGAGGTTATTTCACTTACCACAGGAAAAAAATAAAACCACACAAGGTAAAATTAAAAGTCACAGACCATTCACTGTCAAAACCCATACACTCAACAACCTCAGTTCATTATGAAGCCAGCTAATTAGAAATGTTTAATGGAGACATCAATAGTTTTAGCCTGATCTCTGAAGATTTTTTGCTGTTGGTTTGTTGTTTTTTTCAATTTGGCTAGCTGTTTGAAAATATAATCAACAGGCTAAACAGAATTTCAGCTAAGATATATACTTTAATTATAGGAACTTCAAACAAGTTGCCAACTTGGCTTTTCCAAAAACCTTTTCCAAATTGATTTAGAATATTCTGCCATCACCTCGTTAGTACTACAGTTCAAATGCATTACTTGGGTCAAAAAAAACACATGTACTGAAATTCCACAGAAACCCAAAGAAAAACATTTTAGTTAATGTAATGAATATCTCAAGAGTTCTAGCAAATTGCCTGATACACAAAGGTGGTAAGTAGCAAAATGTTGGCAAGAGAATAATCCTGGGAGAAAGTGTTTTTCTTTGCTCTTACTCATTCTCTCTTTTTTCTAGCAATAGGTAAGCTTCTAATCTTAGATATTCTTCTAGGGAGAAAGAAACACTTTACTTCCATATTTCATTCTTTCTGGTTATGAGTTTTAGACTTGCTTCATGATTCTGAATGTTTGCAGTTTTAATGTCTACATTATAAGATATTAAGGGAACAAGAAAAGACAATTATGTTTGGGTATTCGAGAAACAAAGGCACAAAATCATCAGTTTTCATACTGTGTGCCTAGAATTACTTCATTTGTTTGACTTACATTTTGAAATTTTGACAAAAATTCTAAAGAAAGTAAAAGTAGAATTCTGTAACTGATAAAGAGCAAAACAACAAAAAATCAGCAGGGTTTTAAAGTTATTTCAAACTTTGCAGTCAATCTCAGGAACACTGATGCATCAGTGGTTCAAACCTTGATATTTCCTATGAGATAATGTACAGAAGTACAATTTTCTGGAGTGTAATTGCATAAAGCATTTCTAAAAAGAGTAATGGAAGAATTTCAGGTTATCTATCAAAGGAAGTCTAGTGAAAAATAAAATGCTTTTGGTTGAAAATGAGGAGATTCTGTCACATTAGACACCACTGCCCTCTTCAGTCAGGCAGTGATCAATTTCCTAGGCCTGTTAAGAGAACTTTGCCTGATTAATCCCCACCAAAATACCAACAAGCATGAATTTTATTTTTACTTTAGGGAACATTTTTCTCCTAATAGCAGGATATGATGCAGCATTTCATTAACCTAATGAAAATAGATATTTTGCTGTAATGTTTGACTTGATTTATGACTTAGACAGGTGCACTCTGAAGGCAGTGTATATTTCTCTACATACTTAACATACATACATATATATATGTATGTATATATACACACATACATATGGATTTGAGAAACATATTTGCTTTTGGAAGGGGAAACTGCATCACAAAGAAAACAATGGTTTTCAAACACTTCATTCCTGACAGGACTACTAAGGACACATACCTACAAAAGCAGGATTCCAATAAAATTGCAACAACTGGTAAAATAACATAAAATCTTATCTATTTAAAAAAATAAAAATAAAAAAATAAAACAACACCTCAGCACATCTTTCACAATACTCCCTGACTAGGATGTGATAATGTATGACTAACATTGGGAATTTTTCCTTAAGGTGAAAACATACTCTTTGCAAGCAAAATGTCTGAGATCTGAAAGTTTTCAGGTACACTGGGATGAAAAGGTAGCACTGAAAACCCAAACAATCCAAAGACAGGTCTCAATGTCAAGACAGTTCCATATTTTTTTAATCATACCAATTAAGAACTGAACCTTAATTAAGAGAGTTAATCTTTCAACAAATGGCAACATGAGAATAAACACTAGGTAAAACATTCCTTTTAACCAATGGAAAGAAAAGCAATTTTACTTCTCTGAGCTTCAATTTCTTTGCTTTTTTTCTTGTAAATAAAATGAGAATAGGTTGTATTCATTATCATAATTCTGTAATTTGTTTTTCATGTCTCCACTTTTAAAGACAGTGAAAATTTAAAAAATCATAGAATATCCTAGTTGGATGGGAGCCACAAGAATCACTGAAGTCCAACTCCAGCCATTCAGGTATTATCTAAAAGCATGTCATACCAAGCAGTGACTTCTACATAAGACCCTGAGCAACCTTGAAATAAATCATTAGAGAAAAGTTATTGAGAAAAATAAAATTGCACAGCAGTTTATCTCCAGACTTTAGAAATATGTCACATCTAGGATCAAAAATGAGCTGTCCTGTAGCCTGCTGAGGCAGTTTAAGAGTCAGCTTTTTATTTAGTCTCCATCACAGCTACATCTGTATTTAATAGATTTTAAAACTGTATCTCTCCAGCTCATTTATCTCCCTTTCTCCTGTCTTCTTTCCAGTAACTTGTTCCATAATTCCGATGCCTCTCTCACTTCTGTCTCTTCTCTCTCTCCCACCATTTTCAGGTGTAAAATATGGGTAGGACAAGGAAAAAGACCAAACAGAATATGACTCCAAGAGAGCCAACACAGCACCAACACAAGATGCTGAAAAGGAAAATGTTATCCTTTAATGGTTCAACTGAATACGCATTTGTGATTTCTATGGCAGAAGAAAGTTAAAAGCATGAGAAAGTAATATACACCTAACATATGGATCTACAGTTATCATTTTAAACTGTAAAAAGGACATTATGTGCATTTGTACTCCCCTGAACACACCTATCTACACCTTCAAACAAGCCTTCTATCTATTTTTGGTACTTGTACAAAATTGTGATGGGCTTTTTTTGCATAAAAATAAAAACAAAAGAAAAAGAACATTAAACCTACACTGATTTTCTAAAAATAGAAGCAGTAATACCTACACACATTTGACTTTATGGTCCATCATGCTATACCCAGCAGGAAAAACACTTAATAAACACACCTCTAGAAAAACTTTTCAAACAACTATACAACCCTGAAACCATACAAAAGTCTGAAGCTTAAGAATTTTTTAATTCATGTTTTGGAAAGACAGTATGTGAGAAGATCTTTTTACACATTATTCCATCTCTAATATTTTAGAAACCAGCAATAAAGTCAGTAAAGTCAGAATCGAGAATCTGAGAGAGGACAGTAAACTGTGCTCTTAATCACCAGGTTTAATCCAGATCAATAGAGTGGTTCTAGTTGGAATTTCAAATACTGTTATCTGTTTTTCTTCTTCACTAAAACTAAGTGCTTAGAAGATATTGCTCATATTTGCTTGGGAATGCAGAGGGCTGCATAACACCACAGGAAACAACAGAGAGGGCCAGACCAATGTATGATCATCATCATCATCATGGATAATAATTCATTCCTAAAGTCAATCTTGCTAAAATCAGCTGGAAAAGGAAGACAAGGACCTATTAAAAGTTTTCACTCTTCACAAATTTTTAGAGGTTAACATTTCAGAATTGATGAACAAATTATAAAACTCTCATGTTTTTAATAAATCTATTTGATTTTGGCTTCAGAACAAATTTTCAAAGAGGTCAAGTGCATAACTGATTCAAAGAGATGACTAGAGAATTTTCATACATAGGAACACAGCATCACAGAATGGTTTGGATTGAGAGTCACCTTAAAGATCATCCAGTGCCACCCCCTGCCATGGACAGGGACACCTTCCACTATCCCAGGCTGCTCTAAGCCCTGTCCAACCTGGCCTTGGACACAGCCACAGCTTCTCTGGGCACCCTGTGCCAGGGCCTCCCCACCCTCACAGCCAGGAATTCCTTCCCAATATCCCATCCATCCCTGCCCTCTAGCAGTGGGAAGCCATTCCCTGTGTCCTGTCCCTTTAGCCCTTGTCCCAAGTGTCTCTCCAGGTCTCCTGGAGCCCCTTTAGGCCTCAGAAGGGGCTCTGAGGTCTCTCTGAAGCGTTCTCCAGGAACACCCCAAGGTCTCCAAGCCTAGCTCCAGAGCAGAGGAGCTCCAGCCCTCAGAGCATCCCCATGGCCTCCTCTGGACTCACTCCAGCATCTCCATATCCTCTGTATGTTGGGATCCCAGAGCAACACTGCCAGTGGGGTCTCAAAAAAGGCGAAGAGGGGAAGAACCACATCCCTCAACTTTCTACTCACACTGATTTTGATGCAGCCCAGCACATGGCTGACAATTCATATCCAGGCAGTGTTTGAAATTAGCTGGAAAAAAGAATTGGATGCTTTTCTGAAAGCCTATTTTCATCTTTTATCTCAAAATATCCTTTTGACCTATTTTCATTACTCCGTTTTACAGATTTGTATTATCATCTAAAGTCTCACTCACTCTGTGATCAATAACTGTTCTTCTAGCACTGACATGGAAAGCAAGTTTCTTCCTGAACTACAAGTGCACACAAACACCAACACACTTACATACCTGTGACCAGGAATGACAACAACTTTTCCTCATTGACTAAGGATAAAAATAGGTGTACACACACTTTAAGAAAAATTCCTCTTTTCTTAATATTTCTTTGTATCTTCCTTTTTAATTATATTTTCCTTTCAAAATAAATATTGCAACAAAGATTCCATAGATCTTATTTATGTTACTCACTATAAACATAATGAATATGGTAACACTCAAGTGTCTCTGAGAATGTGTTTATGAAAAGCCAGAAATGTTAGAAATCCCAGGGTTTTTTTAGCATCTACCAAGTGACAAAACCAGTGATTTCTAAAGCACTGCCTAAATAAAACATCTACTGCACTAACAGGAGGGGTAGAAGGAGTCAGGAGGTAAAAGGAAAGTTCTTGTGTTTCACTAGGGAGAGCTAATGTTTTTTTAAATTACATGACAGTCCTGCACTGCAACTTCTGACCCTGTATGCTTTCTGGAAACTGGGCAGAAGCAGCACAGGTTAACAGCAGCTCTTAACAAATGCTGCCTGCAGAATTCCGACCTCATCGCACACTTGAAGAAAAATCTTTAACCCAAAAGATCAGCGTGACAGTTCAACCAGAAAATCCGTTCATAGTGATCACCCAAACTCTACAGATACCTTTCAATTCACCTTTCTGATTCTTGCTGGCAGGATAAGAAGTAGCACTGCAGTGATACAAAGTACTGACTGACAATCCTTCCTTTCAGGAGAACAAAAGTGAACAAAAGAAAAACCAGACAAACAATTACCTCTGTGTCCTTGAAAATACAAAATGTGAAGGCAGGGAAAGATTATAGTGAAGAGGAGTGTTGTATTTCTCTGGGGAATGGTTTTTCGCCAGGACCCCTGAAGCCTGTAACCATGTAGTTTGACCCTTCCTTCCTTTCTTGACCTAATTGGCTGAGGTCCAGCCATCTTTTCCTGAGCCCCGGATAGATAAGGCCCTGTTCTTCCTTGTTCGTTCTCTTTGCCCCCTGGAAACCTTTGAGAATAAATGTCTTGGACTAATCCCAGGGGAAGAGCCTCTTTTGGGATCTTTTGTCTTGTCCCTGAGATATTCTTCCAAAGCCTCTCAAGGAACTGAGCTAGCCAAAGAGCCCCGGGAGGCTGCAGGGGGATATTTCAGAGGAATACATTTGTTCAGGAGGAAAACTATAGAAATGGGAAAACTTGTTAACAGCGGCATCAGAAAATTCTTCCTGGCATACACATAGAACAAAGGCAACATTTGGTGAATGGATCAGCCCAGGTTTCTATACAAGAAGAGAGAAAGAAAGTCACTGTTTGAAATCTGGCTTCTCAGAGGGGTCATTCATTCTTTTAACTAAGAAAAAGGTAACCAGGGAGGCTGAAAGTTGGGAGGATGGGGTTAAAGAGATGCCTATGGGCTCTCTGATATTGTAGTCTGGTACTACTCCCAACATAGTATCAAGGTAAATATAAACCACATACGTTTTTGCTTCTATCAGTGCAAAGTGGCAGAGTGTTGGAGCTCAGTACCATCTTGCTGCTGACAATGTTTTGCAGAAGTCTGCTGCAATATTCAGCTGAATGTTCCAACTTTGTGTCCAGTTACAAAGCCCCACAGCTCTGCCAGAGGCTGTTACTGACAGAGACCCATTAGTAGAACCATGTCTAAGTACAGGTTGGCTTTTTCAACTTCCTCCAGCTCACATCCCGTTGTAAAGATGTGTCTTGGAATTAGGTGATGCTGCCACTGAAGGGAAGGCATATTCTGAATTACAAAACACAGCCACACTCTGTTTAGAAATGGATACAACAGGACACCAAAAGGGACAGTGTAAGTTAAAGTCATGCCTGGTACAAATGTTAGCTAGCACAAAAATTAGTTCAAACTGCTGCTAAATTCAGGTTCCACTTACTTTACAAGCAAGTCTCCCAGCACTGAAGGTTTAAGAGTGGCTTACCTGAAAGTATGGAGGTGATCCATTGCCTTCAAGAAATGGCTGCATATATTTGATCACATCCAAGCAGACCACCTGTACATCACATAGAGAGCTGAGTTAGAGCGTAAGCAGGGCACTTTCTCTGAGACTGCTGCACATCTGTCATCTCAGAAACCCATATGCAGAAAAATGCAAAGCAACAGAGCTATAAACTGCTGCTCCTAAGTTGTGCTACAGCCAAAATAAGTAGTAAAGAAAGGTATATTTAGCATTTTTGACATCATCAGTAAGAATAGCAAATGAATTAACTCACCAAAAGCAGAATGCATGTATCTGGGACACAGCCAGTCACTGGTAGTGTAGTAAGAATTCACCTACAAATCTGTGAGCATCTAAGACTTTAAATGAACAAAGTCAGCTTTCATATGAACTGGTTTAGATTCATCAGTGCATGCCTCCAACAGATGAGATCCCTACTTTAAAAAGTGTTGTCCTTGCTCCCTAAAAAAGTATCCACACTTTTTCACTCTCAACCATCTAAGAGTCAGAACAAGAAAACAAATTAGGGAAAGATGTGAATGTGCTGTACCTGGTAGGTGCACCTACAGTTGTACAGACATTTCCAAGGCATTTTTTAAACTACTTACCTTTGATACACCTGGCAGAGAAGGGCTGTCACAAGGAAGTGCAGTTGGGCCAACTCACAAATTCCAGAGTAAATCTGGGCAAGTATAGAGGGGAGAGGGGCAAGGTTGTTGCTGGTACCCAGCTTCACAAACTGCAGTCAAAGAGCTGAATGAAGTTTATGTTACCTTTACTGAACACTGGATTAAAGGCAAGGGCTGAGCTCACAGTACATTAATACGGACATGAAAGCTCAGTGTTGCAGGAGGTTTATTATTACAGGTAAAAACAAAACTAAAATTGCTCATTTAGAAATAAGATTCTGTCAGACTTCTATAATCAACCTGTTTAAACTAGAAAAATATTCATCTGCTTTAAATGTGAATGGGAAAACAATTCCAAACCTTTTCTTTTCTCAAAAAAAAAAATCCATATTCTTGAAAAAGGAATTAAAATGTGGGTTGTGTCTTTAAAAAAAAAGTGATAAATTTTATTCCAAATTTATCTAATCAAAGAAACTGTTACAACTGAAAACCATTTACATTATAGAGAAAAAATATGAGAAAAAACATGGACCTTTAAATATTGATATGTCTGACATTCTGATGTTTTGAAAGAATCTGTTGCCAAAATATAATCAATCTTATCTTTGGGAGCCTGGAAACTCCATAAGGTAACTGACATATGTAACTTGGAAAATAAATAAATCTGGACATTTCCTTTTGCTCCACTGTAAAATGATTTATGCTGTTGTTTAGAATCAATAAGCCTAAAACCCAAAAATATGAAGATATTTTAAGATCCAGAGCTGAACAGCACAACCCTATTTGAATTTGTCACTATGCAGAAGTAAGAAAGCTATCTCCTAATGAAAGGACAGCTTATTAGCTCAAGTACTACACCTGGCTAATAAACATAATTCTCGGACCAAATTAGTGTCTTCACAGAGCTCTCCTTGATCCCATGGAGACGCAAACACTTGGCTGAGGTTCATTCAAGAACAGACAAAATGTCCCACTACACAACTGAGAACTGAGAAAAATCCAATCTCAAGATTTCAAGTAACCAATGGGTACTTTCCAGCAAGTTAGATATGTTTAACTTTTTTATATTTTTTCTTCCACTTGCTTTTCTCTCAAGCAAATACTGTGCACTGCAAAAGCCCAGTGACCAAGGGCAAGCTCTTTCACGACTCTGGCAGGAACACAGACCTGGAAGGGGTGAGGTAAGAAATCACAGCATTCTGAAAAGGATGGCAAGCTTTAAAGCCAGTAAGGAGGGACCAAGAAATGAGTCACCGCTCCATAAATCACAGAATTGAGAAAGGCAAATGGAAGAAGCCTTAGAGGCCACCTAAAGTACTTCCTTGCCCAAGAGCAAGGAAAGTGACATGAATTCTCATACAAACTTTCTTAATCTTACCTTAAAACCTCCTACAGTTGTTTAAACAGAAGGCCTGCAATTAGATGGCACCATAAGTGATCTCTCTTTAGAGATCTTGTTAATTCCCAAGCAGCGACAAAACAAAAGATTACAAGAAGCTTCAGAAAAAAAAAAATATTGCAAAGGAATGTAACCAGCACAATTTTAATTTTCTTGGGCTTTTTGTTTTCTTTTAAATATTGCCCAAATTTTATTTTTCTTTTAAATTTATTGGGACACGCTGAGTTGGGATATCTACTCAAACTACAGCAACCATGAATGTCAAGAACTGAGAAGTATCCAGGTGATTTGTATTTAATGACTGATCGAGTGCTTTAGGAATATGAATCTATATTGTGAATGAAAAAGTTAGATGCTTGCTTAAATGCCCCAAACCAAACTCTCTGTGTCTTTACAGAGCTCCACATTAGTTTAGTTCTGGTCTTGTCTTCAGTGGAAAACTTCTTGCTTTTAATACTCAGACCCTTTAGCAATAACTGCTGTCACCCCTGCATGCCAGAGAAATATCCTGTTTGCCTTCTACCTCCAGGGCTGCCCAAAATCATCCTCAATAGTGTGGCAGCATGGAATAGAACCAATCCTAGCTTCTGGTCCCAAGTAAATTCAGCAGAAAGGAAGGAGAAAGACAACAAACACCTTCAAAGAAATTAATCTGTGTAGACATAAATGTTCTGTGAACATGAGTGGAGAAGAAAGAAACTAGATTATTATTCTTATGTTTAGGGCAAGGATTAACTGTCATTTTTGCAGGCAGACAGAGAGGATATTTCTGAAAAAAAACTAAAGCTGAGGCCGGGGTGAGAAATCTTTCCAGATAATTAAAATTGTCCCAATTTGTGATATTCTCCCTCTCTGAGAATCACTGCAGCTAACAAGGACAACCTTCTGTGATTCCATGCATGACTTACTGTGATGCCAAGGAAGCACTCTCTGCAAGCATTCACTTATTTCCCAGCAAACTCATTTAAGCTCCATAAAATGTGCATCCACTTCACCCCTTTGGGGGAGGGGAAAAATTAAATAGAGACTGGTTTCCAAACCCATTGCTTTTCCTTTCTCCCTCCCTCCTTTTCTCCCAGTGCAGCTGATGAAAGCATCATTCCTGCCCGTGTCTCACTCACCAAAGCATTAAATAAAATTGTAGAGTCAACCTTCTCACATCATGAAACTAAATATAATGCAAATGTCATGCATCTAGCTAATGTTACCTATGTAATGCTGCCCAAGCAGATACCACCAGTCACACACCAGAGGAACATTTCCAAGGTATTGCCTGAGCTGCTTAATATTGCTATCACTTCCTCAGGCATCTAGGTAAGTGCACAAGCATTGCTTGAAATCACACCACTGAAGATCAGAAATTAAACTGATGAACAATCCTACTGGTTGCCTGTCTCACTGGCAGGGGATCAAGGATTCCATCTTAAATCTTTATCCTCTGTAATATGCTAAATATATTTTAATGTTAGTTTACTATTCTTAATTTCTTTGGTGATTAACAGTATGGAAATAAATTATGCTTGCCCAGAGGAAGTTACTGATTGAAATTAAGGAAATTAATCTACACTTAATATTGGAAATCCAAGCAATCACCTCTAGAATGAGGCTCTACAGACTTCAGAAAATTAATGTTTGAGGTAAGATCTTGCTGGTACTGACAAAATTCCCATCACTTCTCATCACAAAAGGGCCCAAGACTTGCAGTTTCTTCCAGTCAGTTTTTCTCCAACATTTGCTGATAGAATTACTTTACCAAAAACAAAAACAAACAAACAAAACAATTTTTAAAAAATAAAGGACAGTAATTAATAGTAATTAATAGTTATCTCTACACTTGCAATCAATATTCATCCCTTAATCTGTCAAAATTCCCTTGGTGTCAGTAAAATCTTTTGAAGGTTCAGACTCCTAAACTAAGGGATCACCAGAAATTTGCTCTGCATATGTTGGATGAGTTGTTAATTAAATCCCCAGATTTCTGGGAGCATTTTGCAGACAACCTGATGGGATTTCTTTCTTCACTTGAAAATTTAAAAAAAAAAAAACAAAAAACCCAACATGCCAAAAAACTAGCAGACCAAACAAAACCTTTGCTACACTTGTGAAACCTCCAAGAGCCCATTCAGATTGCAGAGTATACAGATCTCACTGCCAATCTTTACTTTTGCAAATAAATTAGTGTAATGACTTTGCAGATCTTCTATGCCTTTACTCCAGTTTATGTACAAGCATAGTTTTAGTTAGTTTATAACAATGGGAAATTTCATACGCAATGTTAAATGTAAGAATGCCAGTAGCACACACTCTTGAGAAAGAATACATCCAATAAGGATATGGCAACACATGTGAATGCTTCTTCATGCCAGTAATTTTTGTCACACCTTTAAAACAGATTATTTGCGTCATGGGGCAATTACATTTATATACTAACAGTTTTAATGTCTTCCCTCCAGCCAAAGTAATCTGGCTGTTTTCAATTTTTGCATTTTTCTTGCCTTCTTCATGAAAAGCTTCCTCCTTTTCATGCTGTGCAGATCTCATTTTCTAATCTTTTGTTTATTTTTTCATTCATTCAAACTTCATTTCTAGAAGCAAAAGCCAGTCAAATGTTTATTATCAATGTCATGCTAACACAGCAAAGCTGATCTACAAAACATAAAGACATAAACATAGCCCTGATGTTGAAAATATTTAAACCATAAATAACAGCTTTAAAAATGTGTCAAGCAGAAAAGGAGCATCACTTCAATAAATTAGCAAAAAAGGACCCATTATAGTTAAAAAATTGAAAAGCCTAATTTATTTAATACAAATCAGCAAAACCAGCTGGAGATGTTATTTACAAGCTCCTCAAGTGTCCAACATCTTTCTTTGACATCTAGTTTCCCAGAACATAAATCTACATTTAAAGAAAGGTAAAAAGATCAGCAATAATTATTTGTTATTTTTTTCCTCGTCCTTACTGTTAATTGAATTTCCTCTGGCTAAGGCTTAGGCTGAAAATAGCAATTCAGTCACACCTAATGTTATTGAGAACTGTGAAATGTAAATGCAAAATAAGCAAACAAACAAACAAACACCCAAGCTACAAATAAAGATTTGGGCATTTAAGGATACTTGGGTGATAGTATCTTCTCCATTGCCATTGATTTTAATTCCCTCTTCATTAAAAGAGTTTTATTTGTATTGCCTCTCCCATTCTGGTAAATCTTTACCTCTCCCTCCTTCCTGACACAAAAGCTGAGATACAAAACAGAATTATAAGAGGTTAGAATGACCAAGAAATTTCCCAACATTTACCAATTTTGTACCTGGTTGGGAAATACTCAGAACCAGGAATATTTTTCTCCCAACAAATCTATTCCTGTACTTTCCCCATTTAGTCAATCTGATCAGTTTCCTAATCATACAGAAACTCCTGTTTTTTTCACCGTTCATTGATCCCCATAAAAAACAAGTAACACTGGCAGCACCTGTTAATTCGAGGTCAAAAATATTACAATAGTAGCTCCATGGTATTCTGCTCTGAAGTGAAACCAGAGAAATGTAGACATGCAACAAAAAATCACTAAGGTATCTAAGTAACACACATTCATAAATTTATAGTAATGCTAAGGAATACTTTTACAATTTGTTAAATTGATATCATTTATCTCCTGTCATGGGGCACGACTAAAATGATAATGGCTTCCTCCTCTTTGCACCCTCCTTTAGGTATTTGTTCACTTTCAGGATTCTTCCCTGGACCTTCTCTTCTGCAGGCTAAGCCATCCCAGCTCTCTCAGCCTTCCCTTATAAAAGAGATGCTCCAGTTCCATCATCATCATCGTGACAATCATCATGGCCTTTTGTTGGACATGCATCTCTCCTTCCCCCTTCTCTTGTGTGCTGAGGGTATGTAAACACGTATTCTTCCCCAACTTCAAACTGATTTTAAAAACATTTTTTTATTTCCTTACCCTAAAATCCATTATTTTGCACCCACTTCCAGAAATGCTTACAAACAATGAATAACTTATCAGATTTACTTCAAAACTAAAAATATTTCAGTAGTCAAATAAGAAAATATTTGGATTTTATTATTCTGCATAATTTTACACGTAATGTGACTACATCTAAACACAAAAAACCCCTCAACTTTATGTGCAGTGCTGATTTCTCTGTATGCTGGGAGTGAGAAAAAGCAAGTAACTATCTATCTAGATGGCAAAACACATCTCATGCTGACTGAGATATGTCTTGTTTTTGATATGAAAAAACATCCACACATACTGAGTCTCGAGGCACTGAGCTCTTCTCATCACTCCAGAAGAGCAAGAACTCTGCTTCCTACCCTGGAACTGTCTGCTCTTCCAGCACACCATAGCAAAAATGATCCTTGAATCTCATGCCTACTTATAACAGCTTCAAAAAAGAGTTTCCTGCCAATGGCCACACAACAGAACGAACAGCAGGCAACTGGTGCTTTTGGACTAAGTTGTTGGCATGACCAGGAAATATGGCAATCGTATGGGTCAGTCAAGCTGAAGACACTCAAGTTTAGACCTGACGCAGTCATGAAGGTGGCTTACAGCCAGAGCACCACTCGGCTGTCTCTCCACCACTTGAAAACTTAGTAGCAAGACTCTCTCTTTCATCTCACAACTGAAATGTGCTTTGGGGATGCTTGTTCTGTATCATTTTCAAACAGCTGCAAGAAAAGGTGTATATACAGCAGTGGTGTGCATATTTATACATATAGAAATAAAAATGGGAAAGAAAGCAACAGTCTAATTAAACTGCAAAAAGGCCACTTCAAAAGCCCAGGGTGAAACATTATGCATAAATTTAAGAATTCCTTGTGATTGTGGCAGTACATGCTCATGAGGCAACAATCAAAACTGCATACATTTAAGATTGTTTTCAAGTAGAAAAGCTAAAGAATGCAAATGGAAATAGTCTCCAAACTTCAATTTTTCTTAGAAAAACCAACCTCTATTTTCAAGCCAAATGAAGGAGTATCCAACTGCTTTCTATCAATTACGTACAAGTGGACAGGTACTATCACCTAGTTCCAAAAGCCAAATTTTGGAGAATATCATCAAGTTCAGAAATATCTGGGAGTATATTAAGATAATTTCATAAAATCACAGAATGGTTTGGGTTAGAAGGGCCATCAAAGACCACCCAGTACCACCCCTGCCATGGGCCAGGACACCTTCCACTGTCCCAGACTGCTCCAAGCTCCAATGTCCAACCTGGCCTTGGACACTGCCAGGGATCCAGGGGCAGCAACAGCTTCTCTGGACACCCTGTGCCAGGGCCTCACCACCCTCCCAGGGAACAATTCCTTCCCAAGATCCAATCCAGCCCTGCCCTCTGGCACTGGGAAGCCATTCCCTGTGTGCTGGCCCTCCAGCCCTTGGCAATTGTCTCTCTCCATCTTTCCTGCAGCTCCTTCAGGTCCTGCAAGGCCACAGTGAGGTCACCCCAAAGCTTCTCCTGTCCAGGCTGAACAATCCCAGCTCTCCCAGCCTTTCCTCCCAGCAGAGCTGCTCCATCCCTCTGCTCATCCTGGAGCCTCCTCTGGCCTGGCTCCAGCAGCTCCAGCTCCTTGCTGTGCTGGGCCCAGGGCTGGGGCAGCTCTGCAGGTGGGGTCTGAGCTGAGGGGGCAGAGGGGCAGAATCCCCCTCCCCTGCTGCCCACGCTGGGGCTCAGCCCAGCACAGGGGCTTTGGGGCCCCAGCTCTGCCCCACAGCACCCCCAGGGCTCCTCCAGGGCTGATATCCCTTCTCTACCCAGCCTGGATTTGTGCTTGAGATTGTTGAACGTGTTATGTATTTGCCAGTTGCAACTTCTATATATTTATCACTATATTCTTATTAAAAAGACCCAATTTTAACAAAAACATGCAATTTATTTTCTGACATGGTGTGAAATTATTGCTTTGCAGATCAAAACACATTTCTTGAATACCTGAAGAAGAAAATGGCTAAAGTATACAACTAAACTATTCCCATGGCCACAGTCAGGGGCTGACATAAATTTTATCACTTTTATCTTTATATTTGCACAAGTACAGCTACATATCAGATGCTGTATCATGTATGTGTGTATGACTAATCTACAAAGTCACTTTTCATCTGTTTCCTCCTTTTTAATTGTGGAGAACTAGGCTACTATATTTTGTATTTTTAATTCTCTATCTGAACTTAAAATGGTTAAAGAACCTTTTGGATGTGGAAAACCACAAACCTAATTTCAGCAAGGACTATGACACTAGCAGAGAACTCAATTGATACAGATTTATACTGAGAGTAGTTTAGAGAGCTCTTCAGTACCTTCTAAAGATACAAATTTATTTACCTATAAGCTTCCAGTCCATGAAGCACTATCAAGAGATTTTTCCCTGTTGATCTTCAAAATGTTTCTACAGGGGACCAGTTTGAGAGAACAATTTGTATGGTAGTACAGAATGTCAGAGGCTTGATACCAAATTTAAAAACATAGATTTACAATTAAAGAAAAATAATATGAATTAGAGTCCTACAGTGGTCAGTAAAAGATCCCTAAGTGACATGGGAAAAAAGCAATATTTATCCAGTACCATATGATGTGAAAAGACATGTATGGGTATACACATAAACTCAACAGGGCAATAAGCATCAGAGGGAGGGAAGCACAAACCCAAATTCTTTTACTTAAATCCTCCAAAGGAACTTTTAGACAAATGTTGGTGATAATTAAGACCTTTCTCAGTAATCAGCAGATTTTTCTCTCACTGATTTCACTACAATCTAGTTTTTGACTCTGAACTGAGACACCATGGACTCCTTCTCAGGTGCTATCCCTCTGCCTCCCCTTTAAAAGAGAAAGTCCCTACATATACGAAACTGCTAGAATAGCTGCAGATTAAATAGCCTAATGAATGTATGGAAAAAAGGAATAAAAAATGAACTAAATTTCTTAGTACGGTTTTTAAAAAAATTTCCAGTTTCTTAAAGAGACTAATCTTCCTGGTTTTCCAAACATAAAAGAGATGAAAGAGATTTCCTGGGAACCAGGGTTAATTGGCTACCTGGATGTGCAGACAGAAAACCCCCAACACCCTCAAGAAGAAGAGAACAACAGTATCTAGTTTCTTTCATACTGATCTGTATTCAGAAATAAAGAGACGGAAACAACACACAATAATTTATTTTTATGAATGTCAGGAATGACAGTGCACTTTAATTTTGTATCCGTCCCAAATTATATCTGAGCCAAGTATTTCATTTTAAGAGTCCTGTTAAATGTTTTCAAAGGCCTTGTTTTATGTGTTCATGAAATAACTCACTATTTTTTAGCTTTCAGGAACGGTAATTGCTGTAAATCTTGCAAATTAGCATGAGTAGTACTAGCAAGGCACTCTGTTAAAATTCATCTACATTGTTGCTGGAATATTTATTAGGTACTAAAATATTTAAAGGAAACCTACAACTACTACAATTCAAATTACATTTCACCTAAGAAAGCCCTTCTTACAGCACTTAGTTTTACTGTTTTGTCACTGTATGAGAAAGTGCCTAATCCAACTACTATCTTGAGTGGAAAGATTTCTTTACATTAGATAGCTGAATGAAACCATTATATTAACTGGATATTCCCTATTGTGTTTTATCAGTTTGCACAAATAAATTGCAGGGCTCATTTTAGTAATTGACATTTTCAACATTTGCACACACAATAGAAATGTTAGCACCATTTATAAGCTAGTTGGGTCTTGATGGATTGGTGACCTTCAGAGGTCCTTCAGCATGAATTTTCTCTGGCTGTTGCTGCAGCAGCTGGGGAGATCCTCATCTATTTTCTCATTATGATCACCTACTTTCCAGCATCCCTTTTGTGTCAGCATCTCCTAACTGGTTCCAGTCCAACATGGGTAGCTGATACTTACTGTTTAAATTTTTTAACATTCATCTCATCATTCCTCACTTCCCTCTTTACCTCTAGTAAAGCTCATTTGTATTCCCTGCACCAGCTGATAGTGACAGAAGGTGAGGTTTTCTGCCGGCACTGCACAGACCACAGACCAATTCCTTTACATGTTAAAAGACATTACTATGTTAAGGCCAACCTCACAAACTGCATTCTTCCTCCTTTATTCCTATTTGCAGTTGGTTTAGGAGCAAAACCTACTGAAAACAGTGCTGACTAAAGATAACACATGTAACAACCGCTTATGTCTAGAATGAGTAGCAATTCAAACTCACAGTGAAATTAATTCCTCATATCTTTTCAGGGGTAAGAAAATAAGATATGAGCACTTTGCAGACATAAACAATCGCACTGCCCATCTTTTGTGGAAAGGCAAAAACACATGCTTCTAAGAGAAAAACATACCATTGTATAAAATGTTTCTCTTTAAACTGTTTGCATAATCCTTACAGTCTCGGTGTTTGATTAAAAAAAACCACAAGCCACAAAAACTAACAAATAAACCAAAACAACCAGCACAACAAAATTCCAAACAAATAAAAACTAAACGGAGAATCCTGCTGTTGCAATACATGCATTGCTACTTCACAGCAGAAGAACAGCTCTCAAAATGGTCTGCCATAAGTTGCCATGACCCACGGGATGGTCCAAAGGATCTCTGTACTTGCTCTGGAGGCACTGAAGGTCCTCGTGAAAGTCTGTTCTATTCTAGTTGTCATGGCTGTGAAGCGGAGACATTTTTACAGGCCTTAAAATTAAGTTGTTTTGAAGGAAAACAGAACCCAGCCAAACTAATGGAGGTCCTGTCATGTAATATTCATCTTTTGTTTCTTCCCTATAAAGGTAAGAAGAGGGCAAGAGGACATGAAGTCACTGATTTTGAGATCCTCTTCTCTCTAAAACATTGTTGCATGATATCATTGCAAACAATGTAAAACACCAGTGGGAATGTTTGGGTGAGATATTTAGAACATTTTCCCAGGGAATTTCTCTAGCTTCAGTTTCAGTAAAGTAATATCTTCATACAAAGAAAGATTCTGACAGGAAATATCCAAGTTGCTTTCCTAGCTGTTTATGTTTTTATAGCTGTATCCAAACACAGTGTGTAAATATACAGTATCAATACATGTTTTATACACACCCAACAGCACCTAATTCATCATTCCCTCATACATGAATATAAGCTGTTCCTTCTGCTTCCTCATGCTTCTTGATCTATCTTTCGGATTATTTTAATAACATTCCCATGCCCCTAACCACTCCAGGCAGATGTGGACAACTGCCCTACTAGCACCTACCGAGGCTGAAGCCAAGTGAGACATGCTCCGCACCAGGATCTGAAGCAGGAAACCAACCAACTTCTTATGTCATGGGGTAAGGGAAAAATGCATTCTGCAGCAGGAACACTGATTTCTGACCTACACAAAAAACCCAAGGCTTGGAACAAACTCACAAAAAGAGCAGTTTAGAACTTAAAACTGCAGTTAGAGCCAAGCAGTGACCAGCTTCTTACACATTGGAAGCTTAGGAAAAAAAAAAACCAAACAAACCTCTACATGTTATTCCTCACTTGATCAGGTTTATTCCAATATACCAGTCAGTAAATAAAGGATATCATTTCCAGGACTCAAATTAAAATAGTCTCAGACATTGCCCTGAAGCTACCAAGGAGAATCTGTAGAGTCGTGAACTGACAGATAGTCAAATTTCGGAACAATCCTGGTCCCTGTGAAATCAATGCAAAATTGTTATTTTGAAGATTTGTGGCATTTGTAAGTTTTAGATTTGTTCTGTGAGATCTAACTCTTTACACAACATTGCATAAGGACTCTACACTTCTCAGTAGTCATACATTTTCCTGTAGAACAATGTTCTGAGACAAGAAGACTATAAAAACAAAATATTCCATGTTAAGAAAAAGGGGTTTTATTTGTTACTTATGTCTTCATTCATTTTGTGTGCCACTGTAGTGACAACACTGTAGTGATAGCAGAATTTGTGGTAAGCACAAGTCTCATGTCAATATTATCTCAGGTGGTCTTCCTCACAAATTCCTGCCCCTTTGGAAGTCCAAAAGTTAAGGTACTTACACTGAATAACCAGGACATAACTTTGCTATCAGACTATCATGACCATCAAAAAACCTGATCATAAGCCCTTGCACCATGCCAAATATGACCTGTAAGATCTCTCTTTGCATGCACTCAGATAAAGGATTGATTTTTGCTCCTCCTCTAGAAGGTCTAATGACTAGAAACAAGAAAAAATCACCTTTTTCTGACAACCTCTCATTTTAGTCTCCTCAGTCAAATTAAGGTTATAAAATGTCTGCATGCAAACAGAAATAACCAGCAGCCCTAACACACTGCTTAGAGAAACTGTCATGGGATTTTAAAATTTATTTATTTACAATTTCTTTAGAAAAGAGAATCACTAAAATACATTGTTGAATGCAGTTTTTACTTAGAGGAAGGACTAACACAGAAAGACACAACAGCAGCATAACCCTCCCTACACCTGAGTTTTCTTTAGAATTTCTGTGGAAAAATGCTGGATAATCTCTCCAATGCTGATTTTGACAACACTTTCTTCCAAAGATCACATAGCAACAGGCACAAGACCAAGAAAAACAGTAAGATCATTCTCCTTGTCAATCAAAAAGAATAAATTGGTATAGACAGGACCTGCTGCTGACCCCTTCAGGTCTATCACAGATTATGTTCAGATTTGGACTTTGTCTTCACAACTCATCTTTCTGTGCTTGCCATAAATTCAAGCATAAGTTGGAAAATGCCCCATATTTTAACTTTATGTGGAATGAACATGATTCTCAAGGAAAGCCTCCTAAGCTGCAGCCACTATGGGACTCCCAAACAAGGGATTTAAAATCTCTTTTAAAGTACAAGGCAATGCAATCTTCCTTGGTGATCAGATGATTTGAAGCCAGACCTAGCTCTCAAAGAACAATTGTGCAATCTTTGCTAAAACTTCTGAAAAAAAATTAGTAAATTGTCATGAAATGGTTTCACAAAGACCATAAAGTAAATCAGGGAGGTAGAATTGCAGAGAATGTTAGGATTGTTAAAAACAGTTAACAAAGTGAGATTTCAAGAGAACAATGACTTGCACAAAAATACTCTGTCAAAAAAAACCCAAAACAACAATAATTAAGAACTAAACACTATCTTAAGTACACACTGCCATCATCGCATGTATGATATTGACATGTATGATATTGACATGTATGATATATGATGTATCACATCACCAACACTAATATGCCTCTGCACAACAGCCTGGACAACAACTTGCTGCATGAATGTTTTACTGAAAGAGGAAATGTGAAAACATATGTATCCTCTCAACAAATCTAATAATCTCAGTAGGAGGCAAAAGAATAAACATCACACAAGGCACAGTAAATACAAACTGAAAGTGTTTATTATATTGCCACTTCCAATTCCAAGAGATTTAACAGCTATTTCTCTATAACATTCACATGCCCTTTCGAGACTGTGATGACAGAAAGATGTGCTACTGCATTCCTTTTATCAAGACACAAATCAGATGCACCTGATGAAAACACGGGCTCACTTGTAAAGCCAATCCTAGCTTGGGATGCATTTCAGCACATACTGGAGCACCATCCAGTATCGTGTATTTATACCCCAAAGAGCCTTGCTGAATCCATGAGGGAATGGAAGCACAGAACATAAAGCAGATGCCATTATCTCATGGATATGTCATCCAATTCCCTATATCTTTTTTCAGAGGTCCCTTCCTCATCTATCTTCTCCCAAATAACCTTTCTTGATGTATTTGCTTCCAGCTCTAGCCCTCTGCTTCCTTCCAACTTTCTCTCCAAATCACTGTCCATGCATTAAGTACTCAAGAGATGGAATTGCAGTTTAAGACAATCCTATAAAATATCAACAGATCAAAAGGTGTCAAGGGATCTGCCAAGACAGCCTAGAAAGAGACTTCAGATTTGGAGAAAAAGAATAAATATCAGAACAACCTTGTGATATGACTTGCAAGTATTTTCCAAAGGAAAGAAATCCCAGAAATACAAAGCAGAGGCAAGAACAGGGATGAAGTTGTGGCACACACCCTCAGTCTCAAGAGACAAGAAGATTCAGTGTTCTCATCTCATCCTACATGTGCAATTCTCACACTTCAGACATAATCTAGGAGAAAGTGCTATCAGTGGTAAGAATTTTGTATGAGAAGTTAAGTTGACGTCTGTCATGCATGCAAGTAAAAGCTGTGGGAGAATTGAGTTTCTCAGAGAAACTTTATGTTATCTGCCCCATATTCATACTGCCTGTCCCTGAATTCTCATGCACAGAGCTGAAGCTTCAAGAACATTTCCACCCATGCTGCCTGTTTATCTAAAAAAACAGTTTCAAAAAAGTTCTACAAGCAGTTCCAAGTACAGGTACTCAGCCATGTGCTTGTCCTTCCAAAACAAAAGCATCATCCCCTGCAGAAATTCATGTCCCAGCTGTCCAGGCCCTGCTCTCCACTCGGAGGAGCCATAAGGGAACACACTTACCTGGATTTAACTGTGCTAGGTGCTACCAGAACAGTGGGAAACAAATAAGTAAAATGGACCATCAATCTGCTCAGTACTGTGTAATTTCAAATAAGAATTAGCCATTCAGAATCTTAATTTCTAATTAAGACAAGCAATAAGTAACCCTTGATTCAACCTGAGTATGTTTAGGCAAATGACATTTTTGTTTCACATTTCCATTACTTCAGCCTTGTTATTTTCAAAGACGAGAACTACTTGCTCTACAATAATGTGACACCCTTGAGCTGGATTAAACATGCTCTATTCTTGCAAAGTTAGATATTTTTACACTTGAATAGTCAAAGCAAAAATTGGCAGTATCATACAGCTCTAGTCAGGAGTCAAGTTTCCAACTGTGAAATGAAATTTGGTGAAGCAATTGAGTATGTGCAGGAAAAAAAATCCACTGCTATCCCCATGTCTAGTTGATAATGATTTCCTTTTATAAAATGTATTGAATTCCCATTTATAAAATGAACTATTTTAAAGGAGAGAGATGGGTCCCAGTGACAAGCCGCTGAAGTTATCAAATTCTTCAGGGAAGGTTTTGCACACATCTCTTCAAGACATAGAACAAGACAAAGATTAGACATGAAAAAAGGTAACCTTTTGAGCTAAAGAAATTGTTCAAGGTATTTGATAAATACATCAAACATCTGATAAAGTTTGGGGCCATAGAGGATTAAAGATGACAGCGAGTCCGCCTAATATGAATTCCAGAGTGTGTTTCTTCAGACATTTAAGAAGATTTATTTTTTTTTAATCTCTGGAATAAATATTAAGCTGATAAAAAAGATTTTTTAAAATGTTCAAGTAAAGCCCTGAATAAGGATTTTGGAATTAGATTACTTGAGAGGAGCCAAAAGGAGTGCTGGGGCAGTCAAGTTCATGATTTCCAAGGTAAGGATGGCAAACATAAACTTTCCTAACACAGACTGGCTATTTCAGGACCTTATCCTGCAGCCCTCCACTACCAAAACGTTGCCACATAAACCTAATACAGCAGGAAACTCTCCCATGGTGCCTCAGAGTGGACAAAACAAACATTATGGGTTTGTAAAAAGACACACATTTTTAGGTGGAGAAGACATACACAGAACATTCCAACATAGGAACCTGCACACTATCAATATTCAGCTTATATTTCACTAAAATGTTTGGATATGTCACAGAAGCAGATCCACTGCCAAAAACTGTGGCAAAATACTAACTTAAAATTCCCATTTGGAAAAATTGTGGTTACTCAACTCTCAGGCTGCACTTGCAGCTTGCAGCTTGGCACAAACTTTGTTTTGGATACTTAGTAACCTATGGTAAAGCAGTAACTGCCAACATTTTGAAAATGCCACTCTACAAATTAAACCTTTTGGTTATTCCATTATGAGAAGCTGATCAGTAAAATATTTCCTCCTACTCATTTAACTAGTAAAACTTGATCCTAGACTTTTTAGCAGACTAGACTTTTGTTAGTGCTTAAAATCAAGATTATGTGAGTCCTCATTATCACTTCAAGTTCATATTTAAAGGGAACAAGTCAATACAACCTGAATTACATAGAAAATACACAACCAAGTCCAAGACAAAATATTCACTGCACTTTCAGCATGTATGACTGCTGACCAAACAAGCCAGTTCTGACACAAAATGTGTCTGTGCTTTGGCAGACATAAGCTCTTTTTTGACCTCATAAACAAAAGTGATAATGTTGATTAACAACGAATATAAACCAGAGGCCACCAGCAGACTTCACATTCAACATTTCAAACAGTTAATATTTCATTATAATGATCGCTGATAGGTGACACACTCAAATTCACCAGCATATTACAAAAACATTCTGAAAAACTAAGTCTGGAGAAGAAATCAGTGAGCAGGTCACCGGAGGAAGTGACAGGCTTATGTGTAAATAAAACAGCTAGACTGAACTGGAATATTACTAATGAATCAAAATATCATAAGAAATGTGCATAGCTTCTTGTCATGTATTTGCAGGAGGGTGAAATATTATCCAGTTCTCTTCAAACCTGTGGGTGCAGCTCATCAAATCCCATGAACTAGTGCACCTTTCAGGTACTTTCACCAACTTCAGAAGTTCCAGCTTTGAGCTCTGAGAACGATGATAAATCATTTTTATATTCTCACTGATGTCAAAATTGAAATTACACAATTTCACCTCTGGTCAACACTGGCATGTCTGTGTATGGGACCTGAGAATGGATTGTAAAAACATCAGTTACTGTTCTTTCATTGCTGTAAGTCAGCAGTAACCACACTGCCAGGCATCCTTGTTGTAAACGACACTTAAAAGCAGTTGTCACAAGTGAAATTATAGTCTAACAACATATAAACAAGAAAAATTAGAGCAACACTTACTTAGCAGTTAAACCATCTGCCATAATTAGAGAGAAAGTAATAATACAGAGAGCTCTTGCTTATGGCCAGCTAGAAGTTGCTGGAAACATCAGTCCAGAAAGTGTACCATCAAAGTACTTAAAAAAATAGTAAACAGAGGTGTAATTACATTGTTGCAATAAGTTATAGAGGAACGCAAATTGATCTTCAATAGTTAAAAGTGACTTTTTGCATAAAAAATACCTAATAGAAAAGCATTCCTCCCACCACCTTCATTTCTCTCTAACTGCTATATTTCTTTTGACATTGTCTCACAGAAACCCTCAGCACTGGGAATCACCCAGAGCATGCCTGCAATGACTGAAAAAAACCAAACACTTGCTATACTAGGCAAACGCTCCTCAATTTTTGGTTCTTATGCTTGGTCACCCCTTTACATGGAAATTACAGAAACTTGGTATCTTCACATACCACTTTACCACATATATAGTTGGGCATGTTGTCTACACAAAGTCCTTTCCAATTCATTGTATATCAACTGCCTGACTTGGTAGTTTGAGTGTAGTTTGGTCTTTTAACTCATTAAAAAAAACCGTGGGTAGATAAACACCTCCTTCAAAACTCAGCAGCATTTATGGGCTAGCCCAATATGTCACAAATTTTAGCCTAATGTAAAGAATTTATTTCTCTAGGAAATGTTCACAGTATCTATCATGGCTTTGGAAACAACTTCAGCCTTGTTATTTTCAAATACGAGAGCTTGCTAACAACACTGATTTTATTAAATGGAGCTCTAACCCTCAGCATTTCTTTCTGAGATTAAGGGACAAAACAAATTTATCTAGGTTGGGTTTTTTTTTTCCTAAATATTTTTTCCTCATATTTTTTTTAAAGACACATGCAAGTCTTTCACGTACCTCAGTTAGGGTGACAATATGTATCACTATGAACAGCTAGAAACAAGGCATCAGTAGAAGATTTTATAAATAAAAGGTTTTACAAATACAGGAACATGAATATATTAAAAAGGCTTGTGCATGACTAAAGAATTGTAAAGAAGGAAAAAGACATAATACAATGTGTGAAAATTATGTGAATCATATATACCGTATGTATATTAGAATAACTGTATTTTGAGGGGTCTTCTTCACTCCTATGCATTTTTTGAACCACATACTGTCCTCTTGATGAAGAAACCAATAAGCAGACTTTAAAAAAAAAATCCCTTTTTGAAATATAGAAAAAATAAGCACAAATAGGGCAGAAAAATTAAGGGCATTTTTTGCTTTTACCACCAAGTAAACTGAGTATTGCACGTCCAAGGAAAAAGGTGATTTCAGGGCTAAGATATTCTTAACACAAAAAAGATTTCCTTCAAGCACAAACTTTAGCAACCAAGCAATGGCTTGAACAATGAGATAGTTCAAAATGCAAGTAATTATAACGCTGCTTGCTGTAATTGCAAACCAGCTGTCTTGGTGCCTATGATAAAAATACACAGCTTTACACACTCAATTTTAAAGCAAGACATGAAGACAAAATAAATAACGAGAAGTGGCTCTTACTCACTGTGCAAGTGCTGTATCCTCATGACCCTCTAGAATAGGTTCTGTGTAACCATCTTTCCTTTACATATTCTAAACAGTCTTTTGGGAGATTTAATTAATACTGCAAAAGACTAATGAAAAAGTAATTCTGTCAGGGTAAAGTATTATTGTTAGACACTTATTTCAGCTGCTGAAATACTGATAGCATATAAGAAGGAGACTCAGTTTCCATTTACATGAAGGGGCAATTTTTGAACTATTTCAAATAATGTGAAAATAGATTTATCTAGGTACATTGCCAAAACTGTGATTTTTTCACTATGCACATCCACCTTAGCTGCTTTCATGAGTAACACTCAATCTATGAATTTGTGCTCAACTTTTCGTACTGCCTGTGGTTTTCACTAAGATGACACAAATAAGCAGAGACATTGCGAAGTTCCCACCACACTTTTATATTCATGATGGCTTAAAAGTATGAATTACACAGATACTGTGTTACTTCCTCCTACAATCCTAATGGCAAACCAAATATACAACCAGAGTTAACAGGTGAAATTCAGATGCACAGGCCCACTTTTGGGTTTCAAACAGATGCAAAAATAATAGTATTTTAATTCAGGTTGAGAGCAGTAACTTCAGCTACATATGTTAACTCTTATATTAGCATGTTAACTGTAAAAGGTTAAAAATGTTAATTACACAGTCAGTCGGCGGCCGACAAAATGACAACAGTAGATTGTCAGGAAGATGACTGCACATAAAGATATTATAGTATAAAGTGAAACTTCCAATTATTTTATTCTCTTGTTTACAATACATCACAATACATTGAAATCTTAAGTAATAATTTAATACCTACCATTTTATCTTGAATATCATCACAATGATCCTGGGAAATACAATTAATAAATGCACTAGGCATTAGCAGCATCTGGGGCTTGGGAAAGAGTTTGATTTGTCTCGTGATAATTTTCTCATGTCCTAGTACCAAATAATATATACATATTTGCGGTACAGCTATAGTTGGACAAGCTCTTTCTGCCAATATAAACTGACACTGCTGCCAAGAAAAACTAATTCTATGCATCCATTTCTACCTTTGCTACAATTCTTTCACACCTTTCTGTGGGCCAGTTAAGCCTTTGTGCCACCATACCCCTGAACTGGATCTTTGAAATTATATAGTCCAAAGAACAGCTNCGTCCTTTGAACTGTGCCCTGAAGAATTTCAGTGCATATCTGCATTTGAAAGTAACTCAGTTTCACAGCTTAAGGAAGGCTTGCACATTAGGAACCTTGACTGGTTTTAATAGCTATAATGGAAAAATAAACAATGTTTCTTCTCCTAACAGCCTCCTCCCATGGGCATCCCGTTGCAATCAATGTCTGCAACAAATCTCTAACTGCTCCCAAAGGACAATTCCTTTTACTACTCCACTTGCTTGAGACTGATGTGGGCTTTCTGAAATCAAGGTAAGTATATCCTACAAGCAGCAACTCTTTTTAACGAGTATTATCTGTATTTTTTATTGTGGTTTAACATACTTTGGTTTTCAGTTAAGGAAAAATTCACCAGTTACAGAAGCGATTCCCTGTAAGGACCTTTGAAGTGTCCTTCGGACCTGATAGAACCAATCAGCTGACTAGCTTTGAATACTGACACCCTATTAAACCACTGAAGATACCTGAATACACCTCTGTGAAATCACATTTAAAGATAAACAAGCCCCGGGAAAGACTCTCTTGCTTAGGGCTTTTGAACAGGTAATTGGTGCTTTGGGTGGGAAACTCGGATTGGCAACCAAACCCACTACACTTAACTGATGTTTCCACCCAGTTCAACTGCCACAATTTCATGTCCAGGTTTTCAGCTTTTCGCTGTGCTAAATATAAATGTTTCACATACCAACACCTCTTTCTGCAGTTGAAGATCCTCACATTATTTTTAATACTATTAATTGTTTATTTTAAATTTTTAAGATACTTTTGTATTTCAGAACACCTACTTTTGGAGGAAAATAATTATCACAAATGAGGCAAGTTAATTATCCTTATGAAAGACATACTTCTACAATTGTGAAATTAGACTGACTGAAAAATTACTCTATCAGAGATATTTCTGTTATCCCATAGTTTTGCTAAAAAGCATATAATTAAGTATCCATTATATATTGTCTCTCCTAGCTTCTACTCACCTTTTCTCTTTCAGTGCTTAGCATTTAACTGCTTAATCTTGTGGTTAATACCTGACCTCCTGACTGAAGAGAGGTTAATTCCTAAGTTGAATGCAGACAAAATAATTTATTGAGTCAACAAAAACAGAGGATAATTCCTGTAGAAAAGCAATGTTTTTGTGTCACCAATGACAGTTGTTTTGTCCGAGCCCTCTGTCCACGACACTAGCAAAACAGTTTAGGGAGTTTATGCTATTAAAAAGCTTTCGTGAAGTACACAGATCTGAACTTGAACATACATAATTTCAGCACTTAAAAACAGCTGTTTACTTAATCATAAAAGAGGATTTTAAAAGCCAGTACAACTTCTATCTTGGTTGTCTCACTGTATCTCAGTGATTGGCAGTTTCAACCCCCAAAGTATGGCCCTGTGTATTTTGTAAAACATATATTAAGCTTTCTATGCCTCTTTCTTCCATCAAGATCATAAAAGACAGATCCTGTGCACTACTTTCTTTAGCTACCTGTGTTTTTTTCTTACTTGTATTTTTTGGCATCTAGATCAAGAAGAGGAACATTATTTGTGAGGGAAAGTGAGTAAGAATGCAGCACCTGAAAGAACTCATCACCAAGTCATACTCACAGCAGCAAAATGTAACATATTACTGAAGATGAAAAAGATAACCTGGCAAAAAGTAATAGGTTTTTTAAAGGAAGAGAAAACAGTAAGCATAAAAAGATGTATGTGAACAAGCAGCCTAAATTCAAAGATTCATAGATTTAAAAGCTGAAAGGTATCAGTATAATCACCCATTCTGATCCCATGCATGGCATAGGCCAGGGAATTTCACCCAGTGATTAATTCAGTAATTCCCTCAGTTTGTGCGTGAGTTTGTGTGCAGACTGCCTTTTTATAAAGGCATACAGTGGAGCACGTGCCATCTCCTGTAAAAATCTGCCTGCTACCTGGTTATCCCCATCATAATTAAAGTACATTGCATTTCTGACACTTTTGAAGATATAATCTTTCATTCCTTTGCCAAAATTCCAATCAATGCCATCAGTCTCTTACTATGAACTCCTATTTCATGGCTTTCCAGGGCTGGCGACCACTTACTTTGTATCAGTTTATGCTTTGAAGGAGAACAGATTTGAGTGTTCAGCTCTATTTCTCCAGCTGTAAAACAACTCTAGATATCTACCATTCTCCAATCATATTTACCTAGAGATCCCCGCTTCTGTCTACAGAGAAAACATCTGCAGAGCATCAAGGATTAAACTGCTATTGCTAATGCAACTGTGTAACAGGAATCTTTATGCCTCTATTCAGCATCTCCTCTGCAGCAACACTATAAAATCCACAACAGGACAAGAGCTACATCAAAACAAGAACATTTGTTATAAAGACGGTAAAGAAGATTGCAGAGCACTATCGTGCCACAAATTCCAATTAGAAAATGCTTGAGAAAGAGGGAGCAGGGGATGGGGGAGAAGAGGCCTGGTTGCCTGAACACTAATGGAATTTTACAATAGGAAAGCATCTTTCAATTGACCCCAGAATTAGCAAATGAAGAGAAAAAAATGTATTGCAATCTCTGACAAACAAAATAGAAGTCTATCTAAACAAAGGAAAAAGAATCTGAAAAACAACTAGTTAAAGAAATCACAACTAGATCCACAAGTAATGAGAGGAGGCGTCCTAGGATTCTATATAACCTGTTAATGGTCAAGGATCACCAACTAATGCAATTAAGCCTCACTTCTTAAAATCACTTTAACCTATTTTTATTCAAATATTAATTTGGTGAGCATAAAAATCCTCGTTTTCTATTGTTTGACAGTACATAAATATGCAGAAAGGCTATTAAAAAAATTACTTCCTTGCAACACTGACATGGCAGCATCAAACTTCTTTTCCTGAAAAGAAAATAAAAAGTTTGTCTTTAAAATAATCCATGTAAGAAAATGGGTAGAGACCACCAATAGTGGAAGTAAATTCGCTATTCCTTTGGCAAAGTGAACGGTACTAGGGGTCTTTCTTTCCGTCCATATTGCCAAAGATTTTAAGTTTAAATAGGCCACAATACAGTCACTAAAGATAGTGATACCGTATAAATAAATCATGTACTAATCACCACTATCCATCATGATAGAGAGGAACCCTTTTAAAAAAAGAAGAGCTCGGAGTGACAGGACAAGGAGGAGTGGATGCCAACTAGGAGAGGGCAGGGTTAGACGGAATATTGAGAAGCAATTTTTCCTTGTTAGGGTGGGCAGGCCCTGGCACAGGGCACCCAGAGCAGCTGCTACTGCTCCTGAACCCCTGGCAGGGTGCAAGGCCAGGCTGGCCAGGGCCTAGAGCAACCTGGGACAGTGGAAGGCGTCCCTGCCCATAGGGGGCGGGGAGCGTAGAACCACGTGAGCTTTAAGGTCCTTTCCGACACGAACCATTCTGTTACTGTATTTTTCCTCCATTTAGGGGGATCCATAAGCTCTACACTAAAAGTGCTCCAGTGCAGCTCGCGAGATGTAGTTAAGGGTCGGCGCTCTCCGGCACCCCAGCCCCCCTCCCTCCATTTCCCGCCGCCCCTCAGCCGCCACAAAATGGCGGCGAGGCAGAGCGGGACTCTCTCGCCCCCGGCCAGCGCGCGCGGGGTCGACCAACCGCAGGCCGCCGTTTGGCACCATGTGACCGCAAGGAACTACAATTCCCGTCATGCCCCCGGCGCTCCCTTCGTCCCTACCGGTTCCGGTTCCGGCTCCCGTCAGCCGTGCCACCATAGGGAAGGTCGCGCAGGGCGGACGAGTGCCCGCTGTCTCTTGTCCCTATCATGTTGTCCGCCGGTGTCCGCCGCTTCGCTACTTCCGCCATCCGCCGCAGCCACTATGAGGAGGGACCTGGGAAGGTGGGCAGCAGCGTCCGGGCCCGCTGAAGGTCGCGGGGAGGGGGATGGTGGGATGGGGATTGATGGCTGCCTTGTGCCTAAGCTGGTGTTGTTTGGGCTTTGGGGTGGCGCGGTGAAGCCGGTACAGCCACAGCAACGCAGGTCGTATAGTGACGGACCCCAGCGCCATTCCCTGCGGTGGTACAGATGATGAGCATTGCGGTATGAGGGGTAACAATGATACTGTAAACGCTTTCTGATGTACCTGGCGTGTTTTGTCAAGCCTTCGGTCTAAAAGCTTAATTTTACATGTTTAACTGATACGAGGAAATTCTTCACGGTGAAGATAATGAAATACCAGAACACTCGGGTGGCTGTGGATGTGTATTCTCAGGGGATTTTATGTTTGATTGCATGAGACTTGCAGCAAAAGTGCTCCACCTTGGGCTGAAGGAAGAGGGGGCGAAGTGACCTCCAGAGGTCACATGCAGGCTGTAATCATGGAGTGTTTGGGTTGGAAGTCACCTTAAACATCATTTTATCCCACTCCTTGCCAGGGTCTGGGACACCTCCCACCATTCCAGGCTGCTCCAAGCCCCGTCGAGACTGGCCTTGGACACTTCTAGGGGTCCAGGAGCAATCACAGCTTTCCTGGGTACACTGTGCCAGGGCCTCCCCACCCTCACACCAAAGAGTGTCTTTCTAATATCCTGCTGAAGTCTCTCCTCTTTCAGTTAGAATCTGTTCTCTCTTGTTCTGTGACTGTAAATCTTCATGACGAGTCCAACTTTCCTGTAGGTATGTTTTAAGATACTGGAAGGTTATTTATTACCCTAAATACTACATTTTATTCTTTGAGATATGTTGAAAATGCTTTGAAACTGCATATTTGTTTTGTTCTGAGATTCTTAGCCCTTATACATTGATTAGAAAGGAATTAATGCTTTGATTGCAAAGGTAAAACTCCCCCCCTTTTTTTTTCTCTAGAATCTCCCATTCTCTGTGGACAACAAGTGGCGGCTGCTTGCAATGATGTGCGTGTTCTTTGGGAGTGGATTTGGTGCCCCTTTCTTCATAGTCAGACACCAGCTCCTGAAGAAATGAAGAGGTCAAGCTGTAGCTGCTCTAGCTAGGTAACTGCTTTTGTTGGATTTCATAGCACAGTGGAATTTAATGTCAGAAAACTTTGATTCTTAGCCTTTTGCAGTCCAGGTGCTGAAGTGTTGTTGCATAACAATAACTGAAACAGTGAGCAGGTGGAAGTTTTGGTCCCAGAGCTGCTGCACTCAGTGGTGTGTGACCTTTGCCTCCCCAGGGGCCACTCCTCTCTGCCTGCATGTCTGCTTCCTCCCCTGAGATAAAGAGGTGCACCTGGTGTGACCTGTGGGAGTCACTGGCACGTGTGATGTGAAAAGCAGGATGAGAAACTGTGATGCTGTAAACGCTTTCTGATGTGCCAGTTAAAGCTCAGGGGAAAAATACATGTTCTTGAACCTGTATCAAAACTATCTCATTATATACGTCATTCATGGGTTACTATCCACTTAAGATAAGGTTATTAACAGAAATTAATTGATGCTTGATGATGATCCTAACAAAGCAAGCTTCAGACATGACTCAGACTGTGCAACCATGCCACTTCCAGTTGAAAGCCCACTTCAGTTTGTCTTAAGTGGTGATCCCACTTTGGAAACTAAACTACAACTAAACATTTTTCAGGAGTTTCAGTGACACAGATAGTTCTTGAACGGAAATAACAGTCCTCATTGGAATCTCATAATTGGAAAAAATTATGTAATTTCTTTGCCAGTTTGATGTTCGTTCTACCCTTGACTGAGGAGGAAGATCAGCAGACTTGTATTGAAGTTGAATGTTTAGAACTGTGTGGTTTCATGCAAGTCGAGGCTTCTGATGTGAAACCAGACAGTGGATGAAGCAAAGTCTTCGAAAAAAGAAACTCATCAATTTTTTACATCAAAACTTCTAATTAAAATATATGTTTACTACTGGGCCTTTAAATTTATTTAATTTCTTTTTCTTGCAGAGTTGAAGTCTTCTACACAGCATCGTTCAATGGGGAAATGATAGCTGCAACCCATGCTGGATGTCTCTAAATAAAATCTTAAACCCCAAATGCTTGGGAGGTGTGTTTTGTGAAGTTCTTTTGACAGCTGGTGTGTACTTAGAGCCCCTTCAAATTGCAGTGTATTACCATTAAATTAAACACTTAATTGTCATCATGTATGAAAACAGAGGGTAAGGAAAAATCACATTTCCACAGGGGTTGGGCTGAACTTTTTTATGGCTGAGAATAATGACCTGGGACAGTTTTATAGCACTGGGTATCCTGTCACCATAATCCATGCTGCAGAATTTTTAACTTCAGTGAGGATTTTCTGTGGCTTTTCTTCCATGCTCAGCAGTTCCGAAGGGCTGCTGTTTTCAGGTCTCTGTAGCACCAGCTCTGAGCAGGGACTTGGGCACTGCCCTAAAGGTTTAATGAGGCTTCAGGCTCAGGGGATGACGGAGGCACAATTCTCACCAGAAATGAAGTATTGCTAATATTCTGTAGTTACTGAAAGTAATGCTTGCATATTTGGAGGTGTTTGGAAGGAACTGATGGTTTTCTGATAGTACTTTTTTCTTGTGTACTTTTCTGGTTTTGTTTTTTTCCCTCCCACTCAAACACCCTCCTGCAGAAGTACAGTGCATTTAATGTGTCTGGAAGCATCAGAATCTGCGAACAGTTCCATTAAATTTTGTATTCCTTTCTTGGCATTCTAATCTGTATGAATGCCAGTTTCTCATCAAACTCCCTCAGCAGAAGTATGTGGGAGTGGTAACATGCTGTTTGTAATAGAGCAGCTTCTGGGTGCCACATTTCTGTTTTCAGGGGTGAGTCTAAAGTGCTCATGACTGTTTCCCCTTACTCCAAAGTCCCTGATATGCTTGGAAAGGGTACACATCACCTCTGAAGGTTTGCCATCTGGGATAGGCAAACCAGTTCCTTTACTGTGCTGAAAATAAGGTCTGCTTTCTGAATGCCACCCACTTCTCTTGTAGTTTTCAAAGATACTTTTGAGCACAGGTGGTTGAACTTAAAGCAATTTTTTTTGGATGAAATGTTAGATACTTTCTCCTCTTTTGATGTGTTCTGAAACTATAATCATCTCTTTTCAGTGTTGTTACACTGATGGCTCACAGTCATTCAGGAGCAGAAAGGTCCTGGGGGCTGCTAATTATAAAAGCCTCTAAGTCATGACCCTCTTTCCAACCCTGCCACCAGCTTGGATAAATAAACCACTGATGTGGAGCACAGTACCTGTAATCTTTCATCTGGTGCTGTTTTGCATAATTCCCATGGCTGTGTGCTGAGGGGGTGGAGGAGCTGAACCTCCGCTGTGCTATCACCCCCTGTATAATCACAGTTTCTGTATGCCAGTACAAGTCATGCAGAAAAGAAACAACATCAGCCCTGCTTCTTTTGAGGGCTGACTAGATGCATCATGTTAGTCATAAACTATTTGATAAACCTGTGTTTGTGGTGTGCTATTGCTAGTTAATCTTTCATTTAGAAAGGAAATGTGATACAATTTTGTAGCCTTCGTTAATGTGGTCAGTTAATTCAAGGTTCCTTGAGTATAGGCAGTTGTTAGTTTGTACTTTTGGTTAAACACCTATGCACTGTTGAGTTAGAAAATGAGTACTTGTGTTCTCCATTCATGGCAAACTGTTATTCCTGTATGCTGCCAAGGCTGTAATTAGTCCCTTTAGAACTGGGTTGTTCCCCTACATGAGTTTCTCAGGCAGTTTTCGGTAGTTTTCAAGCCCCATCAATTACCAAGTCTGTAAGTTCCCTGCCTGACTTAAGTAATTGGTTCCCTCAGGATTTCAGAAGTTTTCACTTCTGCAGCAGAAATACATCAATAGATCTGTGGTGGTCTTTCTGTTAAAGGAAAATGGGCCAGCCTGCATTCTACCCAAAGGCACTTTTTACTCTAGATTATCTGTAATTTCATCACTGCTTAATAAAGCAAAGTCTGAAATTGATTGTTTTGGTTGCCTGGGTGGAAAATACAGATTGTCATTGAAAGATATGTGATTCCTGTCATTAATAACAGGTGTTTCACTATGTTTTAATTTCAGAGGCACAACTCCAGATTGTATTTTTTTCTTTGCTCTTGTGAGATCACTGCATTCAGCCAACACTTCATCAAACATATTGATTTGTTTGTTTATTCATTTAACTGGCCATTTTTTCATTTACTCCCCAAATTTACCATGGTCTTAATCTTTTGTGGTTTACCCATTCTATGGTCTATTGTTCTAAGTCCTCCTAGTCTATTTTTTCTTTATTGACTGCTGAAAAGGTGTGCTAGAGAAACTCAGATTTTTTTCTCACCTCATTTTCTCATTTTGGAATTACTTCTGTAAACACATTGCCACCACAGATACTAGTGTGAAAGTACCCAGCCCTGAGTGATTCCAGAGACAAAAGTGTCACTATAAATATATATTAATGAACTGATATTTAATGGTATTATGATGGATAGATCAGATTCATTAAAGCCCATGAGCTGCAGAATTAAGTTGTACAAAAACATAACTCAGTGTTCCATCACATTCATATAATAGTCTGGGTACCCAGTGAAATATTTATTTTAAAATAGAAATATTTATTTTAAAATAGCCTTTTGGGTTCCCTTTAGGGCACCTTGACTTGGTAGAAGATAAATCAATTAAAAATAGGCAAAAAGCAATATGTAAGTGGTGCTCTTCTGTCATTAAAATTTTATGAAGGAAACAAGGCAGTGGTTAAAGGATCTCTGGGAAATAACGCATCTGTGTGAATGATTGTATTTTTTGCTTGCCAGATGCAAATTTTAAAGAAAATCATTGATCCCTGATTTTTTCCCAATTTTCTTATTACAATTTTCACCTTTATGTCTTCTATTTTGGCACAAACTGAAAACCTTTGTGTTTAGCTTCCAGAGAGCTTCGCAGCTTACAATTTTTTTTTAAATTATGTTAGGTATAGTCTTCAAGAAGTTTCTGAATTAAATCTGAGCAGAGTGAATTAGATGTCCTTATGCTTTAATATGTTGGATGTTTTCAATTTGTGGATCTTTCTTCAATACTCTGGACCACTCCTTGTTCCAGAGGGACAAGTCTGAAAGGGTTTAGGTTTAGTTAAATTGAAGGGGGTATTTGATTTGGTGAAAATGAATATATTATTTTTCAAGTCAAAGTATTGTAGAATTTCTGTTCAGCAATAACTTTTTCACATATTCACTCTTCAGAAAGCAATGGGAATTTGGTATTTTTTTCTCTACAAAGAACAGAAATTTCAATTCTTGTTCAGCTGTGCTTTGAAGCTTCTGGTATTATCCATGTTGGAGATAAGCTGGTTTGGATGAACCTGACTTCTGAATTATTGTGGGCAGCCCTTGCATAATTGATATAAATACAACAGAAACCTGAAATTCTTTTAAATTGTGACCCTTTTAAAGAGGTGTTGCCCTGGACAGTAATTAAGAGAGTGAGTTACATATGAAAATTGCTTTAAGATCTTTTTACTGCTACTTAAATAGTAGGGGGAAAATTCAAAAATATTTTCTAATATAAGTTATCAGTTACTCTTGTTTCATTCTAGTCTGAGGTATTTATTTCTGTCTGAACATGAAACAATTTAGACGTTTATAAACAAATAAGGCTGGACATTGAAAATATGAAAGTAGAACTTAGTATTGCATGGGCTAGCACATTCAAATTATTTTTATCCTTTAGAGGTAAATATCATCTATACATTGCAATTCATTACTTTGGTTGAATTTTCAGCCTAGTAACATCAATGGTTTGTTTCTTTGATTTAATTAAATAGAATTGTTAAGTAGAAAGAAGGGAAAGAAGGAAACACAAAATTGCTGCCTCCATGAAAAAGAAAGTAGTTGTTCTCAGTTTCACAATCAAGAAAATAAAGTTATATAAAGGTCAAACAATACACCAATAGGGGATATCAGAGCTGGGATAAAATATCCAGTGCCAAAATATTCCTGCCTATTCCCATCTCAGTGGAGTACGTCAAATAGATATGAGAACCTTTTGTAATCATTATTTTAATATGTGAAAATACACATTAGGTTAGAAATAGTAGGGCAAAACAGTCTCTGGGTTGTTTAATTGGAAGTTGGAATGTGTATCAGAGGAGCACAATGACACAGCAATTTACTGGTAAAAGTGTCATAACTACATCTTTACCATAAAAGACGTCCGTTGAAAAATAAGGCAGAATGGTGCAAGTTTAGGATATATGTTACTGGAAAAACACTTTGGGGTAGCACAGAGTGGCTTATGGCAGGTCAAGATGGAAAGACAGTGACTGTGAGACCCTCTGTAGTGCAATTAATCATTGCTTCAATTAAAACATAAATGTGGGCTCTGCCCCCTGCCCTCTCCATGGGTTTTTCACAGGTAGCCCCGTCTGCAAACAGTGAGCACCTGCTCAGGTCCTGTTTGCTCTGCTTGCACAGGGAAGATAAATGTTAGTTTGACTTGAATTTAAATGAGTTTAAAATAATAGTATTTGCTGGAATTAATGTGATCCACTGTTCCATTTTCTCCTTTGGTATTCCATGAATAACATTAAGTCCTTTTCTGTGGTTGCACCACCTTTTTCCATTAGCTATGTAGAGCATGCAGCTCTTTGAAAAATGTTACTGTATAAATAGTGTTGCTGAGAACCTGACTAAGCCACAGCCAGCAATGAAATGTGGAAATGAACCTTGCTGGTTTAAAAAAAAAAAAAAAAGTGANAAAAAAAAAAAAAAAAAGTGAAGAAATCATGTCTGTGAAAATGTGTATGAATATATATGAAAATTATGACAAGTGATGGAAGAACGGAGACTAGAGGGAAGAGTGTAGTCTGAGGTTTCGTTTCTTTTTTGTAAAATTTTGGTTGCACCATTAAAATTCGTAACTCTTGAGAGTTCTTTAGACTAAATTTAGCAAAAAAAGAAAAAAAAAACCACAACTCCATAATTCTGGACTAAATGTAGTTTTGTAAAGACAAGAAGATCTCTTCCTCAAGGGAGGAAAAACCTGCTAGCCACCAAGCCAATCAATCAGCACAGATACTGGTCTTAAATGGGGCTTTGCTAATGAACCACAGGTATTGCCTGAAACTGGCAGAATGGGCTGTCAGGGGAAAAAATACAAACATAAATATACAGGTCATTAATTTGAATAAGAAATCCTTTTTGCTGGCCTCCGTGAGCTGTCCAGGTAATTGAAAACTGAAGATATGCCTACCTAAAGAAGACACATTTCTCCAGGATGTTGTTCTCTGACAGCTCAGAGCAGATTTGGGGAACAGCTAATTGGAAACTTTTCTGGAAATGTGCACATCTCTGTGCTCCAAAACCATGCTGTCACTTCTCTTTCTTGTTTGTTTCTTCCAGACATGGTGTTGTCTTCTGATTCCCATACTGCAGAGAATTGTTTTCAGCCAAACAGCAGGAGCTCTGTTGTTAACTCACTGTTGTCTCAACCCACTGCCAGGAGCTCTAAGTGCCTCTTGATAGCTCATTTGGTGCTGGCTTTATGAAGCTGGGTGTGGAAGGGATGGGTTTTTTTTTTTTTGGAGGGGTCAGGGGGAAACCTGGCAACCCCTAAGTAAGGTCCTTCATATTCTGGAGTGGCAGCGCAAATGGGGAGATATTCTGGAAATACCTGCATAATTTATATTGTTAGGCACAGCTGAAGTTCCTCTGTCCACTATGCAATCCAGAAGCAGTGTGTGGGCAACTGACAGCCTAACTGCAGTACAACTGGAGTAGCTGAATGTGTGACTTCAAAGTTACCTAAATTTTATTTAATTCTCTGTTTGAGACTGCTTTGAAGTTAAAGCAACACTGCGGCTGTTCAACTGAAATTTACCTCTGGAATCAAACTATGTAAAACAATTTGCCAGCTACTCTAATCCTAAGTAGGTCAGCAAAACCTAAGCAAGTAAAACTTTAGATATGTCACCTTTTCAGTTTATTCAAGTTATTTTTATTGCTAAATAGGCAATCCCAAGAACAGGAAGTACAAAGTCCAGAAAGCCAAGCATCAGCACCAGGACAGAGCCAAGTACAAGGACAGGGCTCAGACCCCCATGTTTTTAGAGGGTGTTGGGTGCTATAACTTTTCCTTACAGTAGTCCCATAAAATTGATAGTCAACCAAATTTCGCAGGAGAGAAGACTGGACTTCCAGCACTTGCTCAAAAGCATGTTTAAATACAATTGTATGTAATTATTATTTTTTATTTACTAGAACATTTACTTAGGCTCCTTCTCTCCTAGTAAAATTCCACAACCATCTCTCCCATGCCATAAACAATCTGTGAAAAGTGGAATAGCTTGGCAGGTATACTGAGAGCACGCCCACAGCAGAGCAGCTCAAACCATGTGGATTAAAGCAATATCCCTGTAAAGCCACCACAGATCACCTCTCTCTCCCTCTCCTTCCTAATCTTCTGCAGGTTCTTCTCTCACAATCAGGTTTTTTTTATTATAAAAATATTGTAAGTTTAGAAAGCATTCAAAACCCCAAAAAGAGCCAAAGCTTTATGGTACTGTAAGTGTTGTAAGACAAATGTGGTTTTAAGGCAGGAAGGATGACACTGCTGATGTGATAAAAAGCAGACATTTACAACAGAAGCTCAGGTTTTCCTTGAGTCTTTACAGACCTTGTAAATGTATTTGCATTACTTAGAATACAGATATATTTTTTTAAAAAATTGAGAAGTCCTAGCAAAAGGTTCTGTGGGGTTTGTTTTGACAGAGAAGCTATAAAATAGCTGTTGGATATAGTCAAAGTCTATCCAATTAAGAAATTCTTTTGAATATCAAATGAACTGTAAAACTTACATAGATATGGTAAGAAACATAAAACTCTGTGAAGAAAAGTTAGCTTTTTGTCCCACCATTTTATTAAGCTTTATGTGATGCAACTTTTCTTAGTTATTGGTTTACCTCCACTTTTTATGTATATGTATGATAGTGTACAGGTAAAATTAATAATTATATAAATGCTTGGCATTCCTCTCTGCTCATGCTCAAAATAGTATTTGTTACCTGGGAATGAATGCACAGAATGAAGAAATTAAAATTATTTCTACAACATTGCCATCCATTACATTTCTCTCTGTTCTGTACTTCTTAGACATAAAACCTCATTCCTAAAACTTCAGTCTTTGCACAGAATTATTATTTATATAGTGCTGCAATGTCTGAATAAATATTGTGTAAGTCTTCTTTTATTTGCTCAGTTCAAGTGGTCTCACACAAATGTCCAAAGGACTGTAATCGTTCCCTTACCTCATTTTCTCAACAGGCAGTGTTTTCACAGTGCTCTGTTGCTATAATAGGTATTATAAGTGGAAGAAAAATGAAATGTTTGCTCAGACAATTGCCAAAAAATTAGAAATTCTGGACTGCCACCAAGTAAAGGGAAAGAATTCCCAGTCAGACATTCATCAGCTCCTCCCCATCCATTCAGAGAGCACCAAAGGGAACAGGATGCTCCTTGTTTTGGTGATTCTTGTAAAATTCAGGAGTACCAAAATTAGATGCTTTTTCATGCACTTTTGTGCCAAAGCTTGATTTTCTCTGTAATACCTGGAAGTAATTTCTTAAATGTCTCACACTTCCATGAGGTACTGCTGGTGCCTAAAACATCACCCATTGGAAAGGAATGACCTTTCCACAAAGAAAAAAAAAAAACAACATTGCTTATGTCTTTTTAAATGCTGATAAACATAGGTGACACCAACAACCCCAGCAAGATTTATTGAGCAATACCCTCCTGTATATAAGCACCATCAGGTAGCTTTGCATTCTCTGATGAATAAACAATTGAAGTCGTAATTGTTTGTGCATTCCTGAAAATGTCAACAAAATCAAACATCTGTCATGGCAGATAAGGAAACAGGTCTCGTTTAATACACTTAGTGCTCTACTCAGCCTTGAAAAGGTCACTCCAGTTTTAACAAGTTGGGTGTAATTTATTGGCTCCCAGTAAATGACCATGTAACGACAGTAAAGCTGTGGCCGTGTTTGGTTACCCTTCAAACGATGTATTTGATTAAGATAGCACATCATATTTAGCCCAATCTGTTTAATGTTGCTTTTGGATGCACTCTCACCCTCTCAATTACAACCAACTGTGACATGAAACCATTTTTACCAAAGCAACATGAAACCATTTTTACCCAGCCCCATCCTACCACAATAAAGCAAACCAAGCCAGAAGGATAGCCTTGAAATCCACCCACTTAAGACAACAAACAAGACACAAAGGCAACATTCACTCCTCTGCCATCTTCAGTGGCAATAAACAAAATGCACACACGGCTCAGTTGCAGATTGGAGCCATCAACAGCACACAGGTTGTGTCTGTCTGCCAAAAAGGGCTGGACACCCCTCTGACTCTGCTTTGGCTTCCTGCATCAGGCTGCTGGATACAGCCCTGAATCTCTTCACAAATAATTCATGGCAAGTGCTGCTTGTTCTCCCTGCTGGTGCACCAAAAGGTTGTTGGGACAGCCCAGGGAGGCCTCATTTTGCACAGACCTATTTAGCTGAAAGCTGATCTCTTGGAACCACTCTCAGTGACCTCCATTATTCTCCTGTTGGCCTGTGCTCGAAAGATTTGCTAATGTCAGTGAGAGGGAGATAATTCAGGGTGAATATGGACACAGTGTGGCATAGAGGATCATGACTCCTTCAACACATTGCCTTGAAGCACAGTCAATTTTTGGCTTGATGGCTGTTGTAACCTAAGAGTGCAGTGCATTCAGCGTCATTTGGCCCTAAAAACCCTGACAAAGTGTTAATTATTGATACTGATGGGCTGGTTCTGTTTCTCTTTAAACTGAGAGATCTAATCCTGCAAGATACCATTATGTGAGAGATCCAAATAAGCAGTGCATTTCCCAGACTGGCTGGCAGGTCAGAGCTAGCACAGATGCACAAATGCGTTGATCACATCACTGGGCAGCTGGTGGGAGCTGGCCCAACTCTCTTTCCTCTGTTCTTCTCCCAAGTATTTGACTCCTGAGCCAATTCTGAGAGCTCACTCCAGTGGAATTTATTTATAATCCATGGAGGTAATTTGGGGCAAGAAAATACTCTTAGAAGTGTTGTCCTTTAGGCAAAGGTGAATTTGAGGTGCTTTGTATGTCTAAATTATGAAAAACCTTAAACAAAAGAGGAGAAAAGATATGGACTGTTCTTCCTTTCCTTTCATTTTTTGTACACAAGAGATTCACAAGGCCAAGTGACGATTATGCTACTGGGTTTTTTTCATCCCAACAGGATTACAAAACACTTTATGAAGTGTCAGTTTGTTTCATGTCTGCCAGTAATGGAAAATGGGGATTATGGCCCTCTCTGCAAAGGTTGATCACTGCTCCCCTAAGCAAGGACAAGTAGGCCTGTGCATCCAGGTCATTCCTAAAGGACTCCTGTGGGAAAATGAGATTGAATTTTGACTGTCTCAATAACCAGGCTTTATGCTGGATTGTTACTAGGCTCCTCCACAGCCTATTTTCAGAGTTTGAGTTGACCTGACCCTTTCTACCTACAAATATGTAAGAGCATCAAGCAGAATTTACTCCTGAAGCATAATATGGCATCACTGTGAGGGTGTGGATCACCCATTCTCATGAACAGCTGTCATGATTTATGTGTGACATGGTTTAACACCAGCCAGAAAGCCACCCCCTGCAAGGGCAGCCTGTTGCCCACCCTGCCGTGGTGGGATCAGGGAGAGAATTGGGAGGGCAAAAGTGATAAAACCCATGGGCTGAGATAAAGACAATTTAACATGTAAAGGAAAAGCCATGCACACAGCAAAGCAAAACAAGGAATCTATTCCTCACTTCCCACAGGCAGGCAGGTGTTCAGCCATCCCAGAACAGCAGGGCCCTGAAACATGTCATGGTGACTTTGGATAACAAACACCAGCACTCCAAATGTCCCCCACTTCCTCCTTATCCCCACAACTCTACACGCAGAGCATGATGCTGTCAGGTCTTGGATGTCCCTTGGGTCAGTTGGGGTCACCTGCCCTGGCCGTGCCCTCTCCCACCTCCTTGTGCACTCCCCGCCTGTGCTCTGGTGGGGTGGAGGGAGGAGGAGGAGGAGGAATGTCTTTGTGCAAACTCAGCAAGAACAGAAACATCACTGTGTTGTCAACACTGTTTCCACCGCAGATCCAAACCACAGCCCCATTTCAGCTACTGTGAACAAAATTCACCTTACCCAGGCCAAAAGCAATCCATTCTTCACCTCTTCTTCCATGCCCAGGCCACGCACTCTCCAATACATCCTCATTAACCACCACTCCTCTTTCCATTTTTTGATATGGCATAGAGACATTGTTCCCTTAGTCTATGGACCACTTTTGTAAAATGTCCTTGAAATGTCCACAAATGTCCACAAATGCTCACTGAGTTCATTTAGTCCATGGCTTTGGAGTCCATCTGAGGAACAGCAGTGTTGGTGTAGAACAGCCTCTGTCCTTCTGTTCCAAAATCTGGATGACTCAAAAGCTCAGAATCTGAACTCAGTGTCTAACCAAAAATCTCAGCTCTGGTACTGCCAGCAACCTCCTGCTAAGCAAGAATCAAACAACATTTCCCATAATGGGTTGGGGGCACCCAAAACAAGCAGAAAGAAATAACCTTTTTGCAGATTGCATAATCCCACTGCAGAACACGTTGCTGCAAAATATGTGAAGGAGCTCAGAAAGGATCAGACAAATCCAAAGTGCACAGGCACATCAGTGTGAAAGGGTCCACAATGTGAAGCAGAAAGAAAGGGGAGGTGTCCTATGAAAGTACCTATTTGTAATGCTGAATTTATTACCTCTCCATAATTCTGTTGTTTCCTCTTTCTTATACTCTTGTGTCTGCTGCTGGCTGACCTCAGAGACAGCACTGAGAGAACTCTTGGTCTGAGCCAGCAAGGACCAGGCTGGAATACTGCCTTTTAACAACCTTTCATTTGCACCTGTAAAAACCTAATCATGTTTCAGACCTGCCAAGTGTTCTGCTGATCTTGGTCATAAAGATATATTCCTCCTTGGTTTGTATTTTTAATCATAATTTAGCCCATTTTTCTACACTTGGGCTTATTGCTATTTCATTTACTTAAGCTGTAATGATTAAATCTAATTTACTGCTCTGTGAAATCTTAATCCTTCTGAAAAGTAATGGGCAAAGTACACAGGTCAGTTAAGAAACTGATTCCCCACATAACCTCCATTTAGTAATTCCATTTATTTCAATAAAACTAGCTGGCACATGAAAGACTCTACAGTGGCCTTTAGTCTCCAGAAAACCATAGAATTTTTAATGCAAGCACTGAAGAGATGTCTTGACCTCTTCCTGAACATATTATTTGTCATGGAAAAAAATCCAAAACAAATCCAGCTCATAAAATCTCTCTAAAGAAAGCCACCTACATTTTGTGCTTGTTCTTATTTTACAAGTACAGCATTATCCTTTTCAAATATACCAAATGTCAGCTTGATAATACAGGTGAAAGGGCTTCCATATTCACAGTGAACATGATTTCTCTAAGAAACAATAAATGAAAAGCTTATTACTAATGTAGTATTCTCATTTAATCACATTTGTTCATTACTAGCATATTTTAGGTGATATAAAAGGAGGAACAATAATTGCCTTGTTCGCTTTGATTTATTTGGCTCAGTGCCTCCTTACCTAGGTAATGTAAAATAAACTGTGCTACATGGGTCATTTATGATGTGATTTAATAAGGTGTTTTTTATTTCTAGCCTTTAGGGGAACACATTATTTTGGAAGCACCTGGCAAAAAAGAAAAGAAAACAAACCAACCAACCAAACAAACAAAAAATAATAATAATAAAAAACCTAACCAAAACCAAAAAACTCAACAACATTTATTTTGTCCATTTTCTATTTTCACTCAGTAGACTCCAGCCTAGAAGTTAACTTAAAGCAGGTTGTTCGTGGTGGTAATGTACTAAAACAGGACTTCAAAACCCACATCAGGAAACAGTGTCTGGATGTCAAAATAAGGAAGGTTGTAACTACAAGCTTGACCAGCTCCTAACTTCCTTTGGGTATTTCCATGATAATTAAGACTTGTTCCTTTTCACTAGCTGAAACAGGTTGAAGTTTTTGCTTAGCAGCACATGCTGTCTATGAACAAAGCTATATTTTTGAAACAAGTATCTGAGACAAATCTGGAGGTTAAAAAAATTAGCTAGGAAATTGGTTTTCCACAGACACAGTGAATAATATGAGCAAGTTTACTACTGAAACTTACAAAAACCTTACAGGAATTTGGAACCAGTTTCTATGGCTTTTAGGTTTTTGATGATTCACTTATAACCATTCTGCAAGAATAATGTTAACTGAAAACTCCACAGATGACACAAAATTAAAGGAGCTGGTATTTGAAAATCCTATGTGGGGATATTCCATATATTCTAAGTGGAAGAGCTGATGCTGATGACAAAGCACTGCAGAGAAGATCTACCTGCTTCCACTATAAATCCCTGGGGTTTTGTCATTCAAAATTATCAGACATTTTAATTTGAAACAACACTGTTTACCTTAAGTCTCTCTCTGGAAAGACATTCATGAGTGAGAAGAGTTAAAAAAAATTAAAACCAATGATGGCACCTATTTTTTCTATTTCTAAAAATCAGTAGGACTTTATCAGACAACTTCACAAGGAAATCTTCAGCTCACTCCTTTTTGGAGAGTGGGTCTTTATCTCAGCTCTAGTGTTTGTGTGTATCTATCACTATATCTATGTATCTAGCATTGGATTGTTCATTATGTTTATGTCCCCATTAATAAAATTCCGTATTTTCTGGTCTACAGCTTCCTTCAAAGTTAAAAGCACAAGCAGGAAACCTTTCACTGTAGCTTGAGAAATCCCAACCAACAAAAAGCTCCACCAAGTGTCTACCTGAAGTCCAAAAATACAAAATATTTACTTTCCTGAATTTTAGAAACTTGGCATTATGATCATGTGAAAAAGACAGGGAGACTCAGGAGGTGGTGAAGGGTTCAGTCCCTAAAAGGCTTTTGGGAGGTGTTTAGCCACCAACAAAAAAACTGTGAGAATTGTGAGTCCCCCTGTAATGTAAATGAGGATGGCAAGAGTACACATCATTTTGTCTGTGCTTTATGAGACGTCCTTGGATGTCCGGAAATGTAGAACATAAGAACAAGTAGAAATAAGAATAGGTAAGGTGTTGAAAAGTACTGATGGCTTAAAGTCACCTGTGATCCCCATGTAACTGAAAATTTCTGTAGCTGTACCTGTACAGTGGCACAGACGGTGCTGCACAGATGGCCTTCTACAACAGGAAAGAAAAATCGTGCCATTATCATGAGCACAAATTCAAATTCCATGTTTACAATGGTGTTCTTGAACCTTTTAGAATTTTTTTAGGTCAAAAATATGCATGTCTCAGAAGGATATCAACATCCCTCCAGCTCTCAGGGGTCCCAGCACAGCAAGGAGCTGGAGCTGCTGGAGCCAGGCCAGAGGAGGCTCCAGGATGAGCAGAGGGATGGAGCCGCTCTGCTGGGAGGAAAGGCTGGGAGAGCTGGAATTGTTCAGCCTGGACAGGAGAAGCTTTGGGGTGACCTCACTGTGGCCTTGCAGGGCCTGAAGGAGCTGCAGGAAGGATGGAGAGAGACAATTGCCAAGGGCTGGAGGGCCAGGACACAGGGAATGGCTTCCCAGTGCCAGAGGGCAGGGCTGGATGGGATCTTGGGAAGGAATTGTTCCCTGGGAGGGTGGGGAGGCCCTGGCACAGGGTGCCCAGAGAAGCTGTGGCTGCCCCTGGATCCCTGGCAGTGTCCAAGGCCAGGTTGGACATTTGGGCTTAGAGCAGCCTCGGATAGTGGAAAGTGTCTCTGCCCATCACAGGAGTGGAATGGATGGACTTTAGGGTCCCTCTCACCCAAACAATTTTGTGATTCTGTGATTCTTAGTATACAGGTAAATGATTAACTAATTTCCAGTTAAAAATTGTTTTCAGCATGAGGCTTTCAAGACAATTTCTGTTTCTGCTGCTGCAGTGATAACATCTGATGCTATATCTTCTGGCAGTATTTAGGCATGTGAAATAAAGCACTTACCTAATTGCATATGAGAGTAGCACATCAATACGGTCACATAATCCATAAACATTTCTCTTTCATAAGCTCTTTTTGTATTACCACTGATTATTGAGGGGGAAAAAAGAATTAGTGTTATATGGCATCCTTCCTTTTATTATTTTTAGCCTTAAGTGAGGTTACAATATGCCAAGGAACAGGAATTTAAGGTGGGGAGCAATCTGAGACAAGACTGGAAATGGAGTGATTGGAACCACTTCAAAGATGTGCACGGAGAAGTTGCAGCTCTATTTCACAAGCTGCAGCCTGGACGTATTTGGTCCCGGCATGGGTGGGAGACAGTGTCACAGTGTGCCAAGAGCTGCATTTGCCATCCTGAATGGCTACGGCAGCACAGTTCATCACTCAAAGAGCTATCTGGAAAAGACTAAGCCAAAACAAAATTAATTTAGATGTTTTTTGAGCTGGGGAAGCAGAGATGCTGAAGACAATCATACAACTTTAGAGATTCCATAAAGAAAAATTGTCTCATAGATCCAAGTTGCTTAAAAAATGCTCATGAAAAATGTCTTTGGATACAAATCACCAAGAATCACACTGATTCCTCTGTAAGATCATGCTTCATTACTCACCAAAATTAGCAAAATTAATTCTCTTAACACCAGAGGCAGAATCAATTGAGGAACTAGTGAAAGTGATGAAACTGCTCTTACACAGGCAACAAAAGTTGGTGTTTTGTGGTTTTGTTATAGTAAAACTGACTGCAGTAGAAGACCTAAGAGACCTAAGACAAATGGTTGTAAGAAATTATTTATGGGTAGCTTTTGTGTCATCTCTCTTGTGCCTGCTAACATAGTAGGTTTGCTTTAATAAAAACATAGGAAAAAAATCTTAGTATCTGGTTTAAAGGTTATTATTGTTCTTTCAAAGAATCTAATTTTATCCTGGGCTCCCTGCCGAGCTATATTAACTAATAAAATTTTCTTTTGTGCCTTTTTAAAGACACTGCCATGCGATGTGTAGTTCACTGAAACACATAATTTTTGGTTTTTAAACTTGGTTTATAGACTTGCCACTAGTCTTGGGCTTCCACAAAGAAAGGGCTTGGTCATAGCAGGGTGTCTGCTTAAATCTTGTAGCAGCACACACTACACGGGGAGCAAACATTCCAAAAAGAACATGCTCTGCTCAGAGCAGAGCAGAGCAGCTCTATTTGTAATCCTGCAATTCTTTAGTGTATAACTCTAAACTCCATATACAGTGTCAGCTACTGCTTTCCCATTTTGGTTAGTCAGAACAATTCCTCTCCAGGCCTGGGAATCAAGGACATCTCACTGTCTCAGGCCCTGAGAAATGTAAACAAAAGTGAGTTTGGGGGGGGCAACCTTGTGGTAAATTATTTCATTACCTGAAGCTGTAATTGGAAGATTAATCTCCAATATGCAAATGGACCCAACTTATATAAATGTGAAAAAACATGACCTGTCATCCATTTTTTGGGTGTAGCCCCTGTGGGAGCTTTGCCCAAAATGTACCTGAACACCCTTCAATAAATATAACCACTTTTTATTCCTTGATTTTTTCTGGCCTCTGTTTTTAGGTTGTTCCAAAAGGCATCAACTGTTGAGCTTCACTGTTGTTCATCATTGTGTTGGATGCGAGAGAACAAGGGGATCTGCCCCAGGCACAGCAGTGGCCAGGGGAGTGTGTCAGCCCTGGGACACCTACTAGGAAAATGTGCTTTTTGAGAGCAAAGGGAGAAAGGCTGGCAAAGGACTTGAGCATGAAATCTGTAATTTAGATGTCAGAATGTGTCGGAAATATCACTGTCAAAGTGGATCTGTTGTCACTGTGTATAAAATTTACCCACAGAATTTCTCCTTCAAGCAATCAGTAGCCTGCAGTCAGTGCTGGGAGCAGGTCCAACCACCCTTCTGGAACGAGACACTGAAGTGTCCTGGATTTCTGGCCTCACAAAACCAGGGCTTATGGGGTTTTCAGTGCTGGTCTGTTCTTCTCCCACCTTCACAAAACTAAAGGAAATACAACTTTATCAATGTTTGATTACACCACTGATGTTGCTGCTTCAGTGGAAGTCCATAAAAGTTAGAATCATCATAATCGCTGATTTACACAGATTTCCAGAACAAAACAAGGCAACTGATGTTCAAGAAATAATCCTGCTCAATCTCTGCAAAGATTCACCCTGCCAAGTTCCTTTGAAGCTGGATGGAGCTAGGATTAATTGGCCACCAGGTGCAGACCTGCTGCCTTAGTTGTGAACAGCTGCCAACCAAATCCTACATCCTGTCTTAGTACAGTGACTGGGCAACTTCTGTGGGATTCTTTCTATTTCCTTACCTCTTCAGTCTAAGTCCATGTTGATTTCCCCACACAGAAACCATATCTTCACAGTTTCAGTTACAAATCCCTGACAAATTTATTTCAGTTGCCTGAAATATCAGAAGGAGGTTCTGCTGATACTGTTGACTGTCAGCTTAGACTGTGGTTACAGAGGATGAACCTTCCTGTCCTCATTACTGAGCACTCACAGTGATCAGAAAGTCAGTCTATTGTTGCAGAAAGTCAAAGTTAAAAGTAGAAATAAAAAAGACATTAGTACTCTGACTAAAACTTATGTTGCATTGTCACACAGGGAAATCTCACAAGCATCTCCCTGCCATTCTCACAACGTCCTTCACTCAACAAGACAAATAAATGATATCAAATGGTTCATCCTGAAAGCTGCAAAGCAGCCATTCCCCCAAAGTACATGTGGAAAAATGCACAGGTGCAAAGACTTATTTATCAATTTTACATGTTTACAGTCTTTTATTCCACTGCTTAGGAATCAGCTGAGTTGCTGTTGTATCATTTCCATGTTTATACCATTTAGTGTCAAAATGATCTTACAAGTATCTGCTGAAAACCTATTTAAATACAGGCATTTGACTCTTAACAAGTCAGTACATCAAAACTTTGTATTACTTTTTGCAACATTTAAAAAGCAAACTCTTTCTTCATCAGGGGAAGATCATCTTATTTGGAACAGGGTGGCTGTTCCAGGCAGGAATAAGTTTTCCAGAGAAACTGTGGCTCCCTCTGGATCCCTGAAAGTGTTCAAGGCCACATTGGACAGGGCTTAGACCAACCTGGGATAGTAGAAAACGTCCCTGCCCATGGCAGGGGCTGGCACTGGAAGAGATTTAAGGTCCTTTCCAACCCAAACCATTATATAAATTTATGATTTCACTTATAAACACATTTTCCAGACAATTTTTTAATGTCATTAAAATCAACAGACACCTGCATATGAAGAATAGCCTATAATGTTTCATAAATTTCATACAGCACAGAGCAAACAAGAGATTGAAGAACCTGTGTGGTAGATCCCTGTGTTTGGTGGAGTGGGGATGAATAAGGTGTAGTAAATTTTTGTGAGGCGTGGGGGAGTAACACAGTGATACGATTTTGTGTTGGCTCAACTGATTAATTACTCTTGTTAACAGCACACAAGAAATTGCAGGAGTTGGAAATCCATTGCAGAGGTGGTGTCTTGTGACTGGACCAACAGGCAGATTTTCCTGATTAATGTAATAGAAATATCCCAAGACAGAGGGTCTGCTTGTCTCCAGGCTACAATCAAATCTAATTCACTGAGTTTATTAGCAACAGATAAAGATCTGACCAGTGCAGCTTGAATTGGAGATAATGGTTCCTTTCAAAATAACACTCGTAAAATTGATCTGATTGCATCTTTCTGGCATTTTTAATTCAGTCAGGCAATAACCCACCACAATGCTGCTGGAAACAGCTCCTGCTGATGGAATGGGGCAGGTTACATTGTTGTGGCATAGCTAGGAGGGAAAATAATTTCTCAGCCCCGTGCAGATGCCAGGAGCTGAACCACCAGACGCCAGTTGGGATCACTCTTGCACTGCTTTCCCTGGAAAGAAGAGGAGCATCATATTAACCTCGCTACAGACCAGTGAGAATTCAACACAAATGTACACTGAGCAGAAGGGATTTGTCCTTTCTTTGGTACACTAAGTGTTCTGCAAGTCTCATAAATAATTTTTAGAGCTACCTGCTGTGATAAAATATGCAGCCAGGCTGTGACTGGAATACCATGAGAGGCTGGTGTTGAGAGTTCTGTGTCTTACAGCACCTTCTCATCTTCTCACCTGGTGTCTCCCCACCTCCCTTCTAATTCCCCAAGAAAATTTTGTATTTTTTTCATTGTCTAACATTCATTGGGGAGTTTACAGTATGCAGATTGTCACCAGCAGGATGGCTGTGTTTAAATTAATGGACAAAATGTACTGTCTGCTACAGGGAGTGATGTGCTCATCTTCTCTGAGAACATTAAAACAGTGAACTTGACCAATTTATCTGATTTGGTCATTCTGTTAGTGCCAGGGTGAGGGGTGTTGGGCAGGTTTGGTTGGATTTTTGTTCTGTTTGGATCTTTTTTTCTGTTTTCTGTTGATTTTGTGGAAAGCTACAGTGCAATGTTAGTCTCAGTGAGATTATATTTTTACTTTCTTTCATTTTCCAGAAATTTATTGCAGACCTGAAAAAAAACCCCTCAAAGTATAAAAACTGTCTGTCTCAGACACAGCTTTACATCAAATATTATTTTCTTTATAAATATTGTTTCCTTCCTGGAAAAATAAGAGTGGAGTTAGTACACATTTCCTGAGAAAACTCAGGATAAAGACATTCCCAGATCAATGAACTTGTGGCAGAAATAACCTGAATGGAATCATTGCTTCTTACCTGATTAAAATGAGTAAAAACTAGACCGATCAAAGCACCCCATGTGTTTTTATAAGCATGGTTTATTCCTTAACCCCAGCCTGTTTTAATTTTCTTGGTAAATAGTGCCCTCTGCAGCATCCCTTCGACTCTTGCAAGGTTGTCAGCACAATGCACTTTTTGACTGACCCTTAGTGCATTACAGGCAAGGGACATAGTGCCAAAATACATAATTCCAGCAAATCTGCATCACTTTTGTTTTGCTTTACAGTCCTGCTGCAGGTTTAATGTTTCCTAGGCAGCAGCCAACACCAATAAGAGGTTTTACTAAATCTGGGAGAGCGACAGCATCTGTAAAGAAGACAAAGCTGGACACATGCAAAGAAAAAAACCCCTGCTCCTTAAAGCAGTTATAAAAATATTATTTGGAAAACTCCTATATATGATCTTTTTCTAGTACTAATAGCATTCACTTGTATGATGTCTTTCAGCCAAGGGTTTAATTTAATAAGCATTAAGTATTTATTCCTGTGGGTTTTGCAAAGGACATGATACGTGTTATTAACACCATTTAAGATATAATTGATTTTTTTACATTTATTTTGATTTTATCAAGGATTTTTAAATCACACCCCATGCTGCAATGTGTAACTATTTAATCCCAAATTCATTATAAAGAAGAGCTGCTAATGTAATGACAGCAGTTTCTAGGTCAGACATTTTTTCTTCTGAAATTCTCCCTTGTCTGCTGTACATAATTTGTCTTACACCCTACAGTCTCTTATTCAAAGGGAACTTTTAATCTTTTATGGACACTGGATGGTGCCTGATTCATAAAAGAGTAAGTTCACCCAGAGATTTAAAAAGATGCTGGGATGAGAAAAATAAGAGGTAGACTAATATCTGTCAGGAATGGCTTAGCTTTAATTAGGGCAAAACATCAGCTAGATGTCTTCATGAGATCATCTTTGTCTCCATTCCCATTTTTTATTACTTTATGAAAAACCTGTCTTGATAGGACCTTGTCTCTTTTCTAAGGCATTTAACCTTGTATTTTGGGGACATTTTCACCCACTTCCCCCCTTCACAAAATACACCTTGAAATACAGCTGTCTGAAAGATTGACAGTATTCCCAGAATCATGAAATATGGAACTGTTTGGGTGGGAAGGAACCTTAAAGCCCATCCAGTCCTACCCCTGCCAAGGGTAGGATACCTTCCACCATCCCAGGTTGCTCCACAATGAGGTCATCCCCTCTCCAGGCTGAAAAATCCTAGTTCTCCATGTGTTCTGCAGTCACAACTCAGTTACTGCCATTTCGTCTCATGACACCACAGGAAGGTGCTATGGTTTCATACATATATGCTTTCAAGACATTACTGAGCATCATTTGACCTTTTATTGCAGGGTCTGACCTCAGCTGAGGTAAGTAATTGCTAAGTCATTAGGCAGTAACAGAACCCTAAGCCTGATCTGCCACACAGTTCTGACTTGATATATTAACATTCCATTTATAATTTACCAGTATCCAGCCTCAAGGAATTAGAGATGGAGACTTTTCCCCAGTCCAAGCCACTATAAATTGCTAGACCTACACAAGTCCCTCCTTGTTCCTTCCTGCCAAGCAAAGCTGCAGTTATTTTACCTTGCAGGATTCCACCAAATTTTTTTTTTTCTGTTTGGTTTGATAATTCATCCACTTGAAAACAGTTCACTAAGTGACAGATAAAAGCTGTTAGAGGAAGAAATGACTGTGAGTTATTCACTTGCCTCGAGATGACCAGAAGTGTCTATCAACAGTCAATGCTGGGAAAACATAACTGCAGTAAAATAGTCCAGAGTCATTGACTTTTCAGGGTGTTTGGTCCTGTAGCTCAAGACAAGATAATTTCACCTTGGATTTTCAGCTGTGAATATGTGTTTGTGGCAGGTGAGGAAAAAAAAAAAAGGCAAAAAAAAAAGCTATTCTTGCTGTCACGTCTTAAAAATTGAATTACATAGGTGGTGCAGTATGTGTGCTGTAATGCCAGGTAAAAGGCAGGAGAAAGAAGGATAAGATGAGCACTGAATGAATAATTGCTTTTCAGATTGTTCCTTCTGTATCCTTCCTTTCTCAAATTAGGCTGGAGCCTACAAGTAGAAGAAAGAATCACATGGAGTCCCATAAATACTTTTTCATATTCTACGTGCTATACACTTGCACTTCTGAGAATTTTGAATGGATTAAAAGAATTATTCATTCTCTCTGAGATGTTTTAGGAACATTTTTATACATTCAGATAAATGACCTGTTTTTTCCACCATATCCACACTGCACATTCATGACGTGTCAAACAGCATCACAGCTGATCCATGCCATCAAGAAGGTGGATTTTGAAGGTGGTGCTTCAAAATTCAGGAGTGCTGCTATGCGAAAGGTGCAGCAGGTGGGCTGCTGGGATATCTCTGGGTCATGGAAAGCTCTCTTAACATTATTGAGACCAGGTACAGGAAACCTGGAAAAACCTGAAAGCCTGGAAAAGGCTAAGAACTCACAGGATGCCTAGTTGCCACAAATCAAATTTATCCCTGATATTTGCTTTTGGCATTTTAGAGACATATGAGAAAATTTGCTCTTAACCGTTAGTTTTAATCAGTCTATGTTTTTCTTAAGAAGGAGCAAGAAGAAAAAATAATAAAAGAAATGTTAAGCTTGTGGCATATTTGCCTTTTTTTTTTCCCCCCTGAGGGGTAAATATATTTTATGGACTTAATTCCTGAGAAGAAGTAGATTCACTGAACCCTCCCAGATCATACAAATTTAATTTCTGGAAATACCTTTGCAAGCCTGCATTTACATCCCAGTATGTTCCTTTCTGCCTGTAATTAATGGCAGCTAAAAAAATTAATTGGGAAAACTGATCAATTTCAAACTTTTTTTTCCCCCCAATTAGCCAAGAACCTCTTTAAGGCTTCTGACCTTTCCAGGAAATTTGTTATCCTGTTTGCACAAGTAGGTTGCTTGTATGCCTGTACAGTCTTGCATAGACCTATTGAAAAGGATTTTTTTAAAAAATATTTTTCTTTTTCTTTCCTTTTTTTTTTTTAATCTCTCAGTACAGAGATTTAGGTCTCCGTGGGAAGAGACCTAAATATGTTTCAGTGGCAGGGATCCGTTACCACCTTTCTCCTTACTTGTGAATTCCTGTGTCCATTTGTCAGGACACAGAGGAAACTAGATAAATTCTGGAGTTCTCTCAGTCTGTTGCAATGGTATGGTAATTGTATTAATGCCTTTAATAGGGTCTTACTTAGGTGATCTGCACAAGTGCTTCACATTCCGAGGGTTTAATGAAAACGTTCTCTTTACTGTTCAGTGTTACTCCTTCAGGATTTTATGGACATGGTATATGGTTTTGTCTTTCAATCTCTTCCTATGGACACATGGGTAATAAATGTATATGTACTAGAATTTGTCCTTAATAAGAGCCATATATTTGACTGAGGCAGGACTCTAAGAGCAGACAAGTTCATTTACACATTTCAAAGGGACCTATAAAAAACCTGTTCATCTGACTTAATTATGCCAGTGCTGAGACTTTAATTTACCATTCTTTCATAAATACTACTTAAAATTTAATTTCAGGTGTTCTGCATGGAGTACATTTAAAATTAAGGTTCACAGAACTTACAGCTTCATATCAATCCAGCCTTCCAACGACCTGCACTAAAAACACTGGAGTCCTGATACAGAGACTGAAAGATACTTTTTATTTTTAAAACATCATGAGGACAATAATGAGTGAGTGTGAGTCTTTTGCAGAGTCCTGTAGATATGTCTGCAATATTGATGATAGTTGTTGCGACAAGTTCTGCTAAGTTTTATACCAAACGAATTAGTTCCTGCCTAATTAGTTCCTGCTACTCTTCCAGCAGCACTTGATTCCTTTACTTTCTCCTTGCAGTAAAATGGATGTGGTCCAAGATATAACAGTAGGGATTCAAGTGAAGAGAACTCTTCCTGGAAAAACTGAGGAAAAAATATTTTCCATTAATTTATTTTAAGACCTATATTGATTTGGTGGCTGAGTAACAACTTCAGCTCTCAAGTTACATATGTCAGAAAAAACCAGCGTCACTTTCTATGCTTTTTGATTTGGAGAAGAGGTTTCTATGAGACAGTGGTAGATTATCCCCAATATGCCTTGAATTTTTCATGTTAATGAATTTTTTTTTCCTATTATTTTTGTGTGGTTACAGACAAGTTTTTATCTTCACCTCTTGAAAACCTTTTTTTTTTTTTATTCAGTAGTTGCCATTTTAATTTGGCTAAGCTAGATAGAAACTGTCATTTTTAGGTAAAAAAGAAATTAAAATTTAAAGACTTTGGAGGAGGAAATGAGAGGAAACACTGTCATTTATTAATTACCATTTTAAAGGTTTGGGGGCTTGCTTTTTTGCTCATTTTTGATAAGTAGACATGTTGATTTAGAAAGCAAATTTTGATTAGAAGATCCTTCTCAAATTAGAGCCTACAAATCAATGATTGAATTTATCAACACCTAAATTAAGCTCTTTTTCTTTTAAATATATAAAAATAATGCAGAACACAGAAAAATGTTTCAGAAAGCAGCAAAGAGCAACCCCTCGTAGTAGTCGTATATTCATAAGTACTTCATTTATTCAAGTAAAGAGATATTGAAGTAGTTGTCTTGCTGTGGTAGGAACAGTAAACCTGCTTTGAAATGCATTATCGCTGTGAGAACATATCACAGAGGAAGCTTTTCATTGACAAGAATTTAATCTTTCTTGAAGCTAGTTGCTAATCGTCAAAGAAGCTAGTCTTCTTTTAAATATTTCCTTAAGTTTAATCACTACTCCCAATTTAGAATATAGGTAAAAATCATATTTTAAAAGGGAAGGACTGTAGTAATGAATTTTATATCTTGTAAAGGAGACCAGCGAAGAAAAAACACACACAGAGAACTGGGGTCCCAAGAAAATGGAAAAATAATACATTTTCAAATATGTTATTTCTGTTTTCTCATCACTCACCTGTTTTGTTTTTTTAATCTACCAGCAACAGCAGAATAAACCAGATTGCCACAGAGACAGCAGAAAATATAAGAGAAATCTTTACAATACTTACAACAGCCTATTTAGGTGTTAACACCGTTAATATCATTAGTGCATTTTGGCCGGGCTGCCTTTCCTGTCAGTCAATACATCAAAGGACAGTAAGCATCATTAAGACTCCTGGGAGGCAGACAAGCACCAGCCAGACATCTGTCCTATCTTTCTAACAACCCCTGTGACCTGGTGCAGCTCTTGACACAATGTGCAGAAATCATAAACAACTGCTCCTAGTACATTGCATAAAAAGTACACTTTGGAAAGGGCAGTAGATGAGCTTTTATATTTTTATGGGATTCAAATGCACTACACAGCATCTTGTGTGTTGGACCCCCCCGACCTGTGACTAACAGGGATAATCAAAACACATGAAACAACTCTCATCAGCAGGCCAGCAGCAGAGTTGCAAAAATGAGAATGCAAAAGCCTCTCCTGCCTTTCTATGCCATCCAGACTTCCTGTATCTTCCTCTTCATAAAAAGAAGGTGTACTTTTGTCCCTAAAGCATTTGGCAGAAATAGTATTTGGCATTCTCCAGGCTTTCCTCTTCTTGCTTGAGGAACATCTGGTCTTCCACTCATGACTCTCCTCTCCCCATCAACCTGATGCTCTTTCAGAAACTCTTCCAGCATCGTGGCCACACAACCAATTCCTGGGAGAGGACAACATGGCCCTGGAGCTGTAAGGCTCTCATCCAGCAGTGTGGTATGAGGGGGAAGGGAAAAGGCCCCAGGGAGAAGCAACACCCAGAGGCTGTGTTAAAGAAACAGCTATTTATTTTCTTTTTCTTGACTGAAGAGAAGCCTGCTAGTGTTGCAGATGAGGCCTGAGGGCCCTCTATTTTCAGGGTCATCATGATGCCATGGCTGAGGCCTCCCTGCGCAGACTGGGATCAGGGGCCCTGCAGCCATTGCCACGTTTCCGTGCTCCTTCTAAGGCTCCTCTGGTTCTGCAGGGATGGTCCCATATGTGCTGGGACTCCTTTCGAGGGCTTCCTCCGACGTGTCGGCCTCGTGCTCCACGCTGGTCTCTGGTGGCCTACCAGAGGTGAGAGCATCTCCAGGGGATGCCGAGGGGCCACAGCTGGCCCCAGGGCTCTCGGCCTCCTCCTGGACAGCATGGCAGCCCCACAGCTTCCGCACCTCCTGGCTGCACTCTGTCTCAATGATACTGACAACACCGTCCACCAGCAGTGCAGTGTGGTGCTGCATGCGAGGCTGCAGGCGCTGCACCAGCGCCTCCCTGTCAGGGCCGAAGATGCACAGGGCCAGCATGATGCCGCTCTCCACAGTCTTCATCTTCCACCAACGCTCCCTGAATATCTTCTGCAAACACTGCTGCAACCAGGAACGCACGGGGTTCAGGAGGTTCCGTCTCCTTCGGAAAAGCTCTGCCCAGAGCTCGGGCAGGATGCCGCCCACAGCCTCGGGCCCTGCAACGCCCTGCTCAGCTGGGGACAGGACCTCTGAGGCAGAGGTAAGGTATGTCACAAGGCCGTGGGTGCTGTGTCCATCCCTGCTGCTAACAGCATTTCCTGCGTGGCTGGTGGCCTCTCTGGGGTGTCTGATGATGCACTGCAGGCAGTCTCCCTCCTGCTCCGAAAAGCTGACAGTGGAGATCAACCTCCTGCAGAGAGGGCAGGTGCATTTACCCCGTAGCCAGTGCAGGATGCAGCCCAGGCAAAATTCATGGTGGCAGGGCAGGGCATGGGCAATGTCCTCTGGCACCTTGCAGCAGATGGGGCAGCTCGACCCCCTCTTCCCACTGGCCATGTCACCTTCCCCCTTCTTGCTGAAGCTCTGGCACCCAAGTCTGTACAGCCAGGGTCATGATCCATCTCCCAGTGATGTCACAATGCTACAGCAGTTCGTGTCATCCTTTGCCACCCAGTAACAATGGGACAATCACTTGGCATAGTTGCCATGGTTGCACAGTTGTTTAAATGCTTTCAGGAACTCTACCTAGAGTTTTTGTGCTGTCTACAAGTGTTTTTAGGCTACCAAAAAGTGTTAAAAAAAAATCCCAAAACAACCAAACCACTCACACAGAAAAATACCCATTCAGCAGTGTACCGTACTTGCATTGCCCTGAAAACCTGGGAAAAATCCCTCTGAGTCACAGGACTGCTGAGTTTCTTTTGCATAATTTTACCTGTGTCACATCCTGCCATTTTTACCATGTTTTGGTTCAAAACTGCACCTACTGGAGACCAGACAGCAAGTAAAGTTCAGTGTTTGTTTCACCACCCACCCTCAAAAAAAACCACCCTCACCTGGTGTAGTTTTTCTCGGTATCTTGACATATTTGACGAAATGTTGTGACTCATGTTCCTGAACAATTTAATTTCTTCTATCAGTTGTGAACTGCAACTCATCAGGAATTAAGATCTGACAAACAAACTTAATTTCTACAAATTAGCAAAACTGCATAAAAAAACAAGACATTTGAAAATGCAGCTGCAGTGAGAGTTGCTGAAGAGTTCTTACCTTTCACAGGTAAGAACTGTGGATCACCTTTCAGCTGATCCAACTCTAGCAGTTCCTCAGATTATATATATATATATATATATATATATAAAAAAAATACATATATAACCTAACACAACATAGCATCACAACGATATTTATCAGAATCAGTGCAGCTCTTGCTAGAAACTACAGGCCATAATGGATATAAAATTATTGAAATCAGAAGATTTAACCCAGAAGAAGGAAAATTAAAAGAAAATTACCATTATGTGTTTAATCAAAGTAATACACAACATGACAACTGAACCCAAAAGAGCCCTTCAGACCAACAACTGCATTTACCAACAAATGGGCACTGCTTACCTCTCAGAATTAACCTACATTTTACCTTAAAGTCAGTAGTTTAAGAAATAGATTGTACCACTATGGACAAAATTTGACAGAAAAACAGCAAGACTGCTAAACTGCAACAGATTTTACTTTAGTTTGTGCTTATAAAGGTACAGTGATGGACTCTAATTTCTGTACTGCTTGGTTAAGAAATCTCTCACAGGCCAATTGTAGGAAGGCCTGGAATGCTCATCACAAGAGTAAAGACAGTTCTGTGGAACTAATAAAAAACCTTCCCCACACACTTAAGGTCAATTATATTTCTGATTAAATCATTAAATCACAATTAGAATATATTTTAGCATATCTAGTAGGTGTCTCCTCAGTTTTTATTAAGGATTCATCTCATGCTGCTCTAATAATAATTTCTAATGAAACACTTTATAACCACCTCCCTGTGTGCTGTCTTCAATTTTCAGCACATTTAAAATAATGAAAATTTAACATATTTAAAGCAGCAACAAGAAATACCAGGAGCAGCAGATATAAACATCAGGGTAGTGACCCCTTTTTCACCATCCTGATTTAAGTAACAGCAGCTCCCACCCCACAGAGGTCTTTATTAATTGGCCAGGGGATATTTGATGCCAAAGAGCAATAAAAAAGAAGTGTCATGGAATTTTATCATCCAGAAGGTCCTGGCTCAAACACCTCTGCCCTCCTGTGCTGGTTGACTCCACCTATTTGTGGCAATTGCTTTCCTATGCAGCAGTTGATTTCCAAGAAGTCTTTAATCAAGCCCCTAAACAAAGTTGTCTGACTTTCAAAGCACTTGAGCTTCTCCAAAATTCTGAAAGACAGATTTCAGATTTTTGTGCACCCTTAAACATAAAACTGTTTGACCATTTATTAAGATAAAGAATGTGGAAGTCCATTACATCATTTTGCTTCTTATTTCAATCCTCCTGCTTCTTCTGTGAGTAAAGCTCTCGGGTTAGGTTTTCCTTTCCTGAGATTCAGGTGGTGGTTCTGGTGGTGGTTTGAGTGAGTCTTTTTTTGCCCTCTGCTCTCTGAAGGCTTTGAGCCAGACACGAGAATGAAATGGAGTCTTCAAGGTCTTGTTGTTTCTTGGTTTCTCAAGTGTTTATTAATTCTTATCTTACAAGAATAGATAAACTACTTTGTGCCACCATCACTGCAAAAGATGGATGCCAAGGGAGAACAAGAAGAGCCCAGGGTACCACCCTAAATCCTCCATCTTGTTCCCCATTCAAAGAACCCAAAACTACAAAATTTTCCACCCGGTGATAAACTACACTACTGTCTGTTACGCCTTTGTGACTTGTAATTCCTCTTTGTATTGGAAGTTTTTCTCATGGACTGAAATCAAAGCCTGGGTCTTCCCGGGCTCTGTGCCAGCATCTCAAACCCCCCTGGCCAGACCTCATACCCCCCTGGCCAGGATTCAAACCCTCTTGCTTGGGTCTGCCTAGGTCTGTGACCTTCCAGGGCAACTGAAGGGATGCCCTGGACTCCGACATAAAGCCACATTTAGGCAGCCTTCCATGTAAAGGCAGCCTTTTTTATCCTAAAGATAAAGGTATAACATTAAAATAAATGAGGATGTTAGAGCTGCAGGGGAAGAAAAAATAGAATAGTCTTAAATACTTCAAAAATGAAACTTAAAAATTGCCTCTCAATCATGACTTGTTTAATTTCAAGGCAAAATTGAGACTTTTATGACCAATGTATTGCTTTTCTAATGGACTTCTGTTACTGCATTGCACCACCAGCTACTAATCTGACATTTCAAAATTTGTCAGATTTCCACTAACAGCTTCACTCACAAAAGTAGTAGAAAGTCTCAAACATTGCTAGAAGCAAGTCAGCACTTTTCTCCAACACTTCTGTCAGGATTCTTTTGGGGGAATAAAAATTTGCCTCTAAGTCTTAAATGGGTCTCAATGAAAACAAATTTATTTTATTTGCAGGACCATAAACAAACACATACCCATAATTCTCCTGTTTTATTTGTCACTTGGAGTGGAAAAATTTATCTCATTGGTACTGAATGCTTAAAAATTAGACCAGTGAATCCCACCCCCATGTCTGGGGATGTCTGGAGCCCCTTACACTGACATTAATAAAATTAGGAGTGTATTCAGACAGTTGTTAAGAAATGGACAGATTACACACCAGACAGCTACTTGATCTGGGCAGAGACAGAACCACAATAAAATCCAAAGGATATGTTGGAAGTACAGCCAGAAAAAGTCACTAATGGGCAAACTCCTACTTTTTCCAAAAGAATTCTAATTTTAAAGAACCACTTAGAGGCCAGCTAAGATGAGCATTGCAACATTATTAGCACAGAAAAAACAAGGAAAAATGCCCTGGAACTTCCTATCCAGGTCCAAATTACTTTTTTTTTTTTTTT
>VZDJ01000385.1:327788-370732 GCA_008694505.1 Cyanoderma ruficeps
TTTCTAGCTATAAACCTTTAGTCCTGCTTACACTTCCTTAAACAGAAGACTTTTTTTTTTTTAACTTTGTATCAAAAAATTGTTGCCTTAGAGTGAAAAATATCTTCAAACTCTTCAAAAGATGTAATATAAGTTCATATAGAATTTGCAGGGATTTCCAAACAAGTGTTCTGGGAAACATGTTTCAGAGATCATGGATTTGTGACTTGGTAGGAAGCATTTTTCCCACAGCAAGTCTGCAGAATAAATGATTTCTTAATAAACCCTTTAATCCAGACGGGAAAGATCATAATCCAGGTGTTTCTTTGCTGTACATATGGCTACTCTTAAGCATAGACATACTTTTATGTTATATCAAGAACAAAGATTAAGGTAAATTGAAAATATTCAAAAAGACAAGCAGTAAAAGTAGGTGGTGGTAACACAGACACTGTTTCTCATTTATCTTTGGTGAAGCAAGACTTCCAAGGAAACAACAATGGGGCTAACCTTAAGGAGACTACAGGAAAGACAGAGACAAGTAATTTATACTGGATGGAGGGCCAGGACACAGGGAATGGCTTCCCAGTGCCAGAGGGCAGGGCTGGATGAGATATTGAAAAGGAATTGTTCCTTGTGAGGGTGGGGAGGCCCTGGCACAGGGTGCCCAGAGAAGCTGTGGCTGCCCCTGGATCCCTGGCAGTATCCAAGGCCAGGTTGGACACTGGGGCTTGGAGCAGCCTGGGACAGTGGAAGGTGTCCCTGCCTATGGCAGGGGGTGGGACTGGATGATCTTTAACATCCCTCTCAATCCAAACCATTNAAAAAAAGTGTTAAGTGATTGATGCTTTGCATTGCTCCAAATCATGACTTTAATCATTAAAAGTGATCATTGATATGAGTGATTTAGATTTCTTCCTGTGATGTCAGAAAAATCTCTGAAGTCAACCTAGTATGCATTAAAGTCCATAGAAGAGCTGCCATTAGCAGCAACAAGCTTTGAATTAAGCCTTGTAGTAACTCATCAGACAAAGGCTGAGAAAGGTTCTTTGAACCTTCAGGCACCTTTTCAGCCTGCTGTGACTTCCTTCCAAAAAGGTATGTTTCTGTATGACAGAATGCTAACCATGCAGACTAATCTCCCACTTCTCTGGCCTCATCAGAAAGATGTGACATTTTCTGGAGCAAAGGAATGGGTAGATCTGAATCAGAAACTTACCCATTATTTGTGTGAGATGGCATGCTTGCACATACTTCAGTAAAACATTTAGAGACAAAGACACCACCACATCTGATGCACCCTTCCTGGCTTTTTATATGGTTGTTACCTTTTGAATTCATCTGAAATTGTCTGAAATACTAGGATGGGGAGAGATAACCCAGCAAACACAAAACCTGCATCATTAAAGATCATCAAAGCTGGCTTTGGCCATCCCCAAACCTCTGTCTTACCACAAAAGGCACCTTTATGGGATGCATATCCACACCACACAGGTGATATGCATAACCCCTGGCCACAATTCACTCCTCTACTGATGGTGCACAGCTGGATCATGAGAAAAAAATCCAAAAAAGTTACATAGTGAGAAAGGAAAGGAAAAATAGGTCAATTCCATGGAGTAGATTGTGAGAAAGTCAGGAAAAAATCCAACAAAGGTACAAGAGATATTGGACTACACAAATCTAACACCACATGTGTATTTATTGAGGCTGTTCACACTGGGATTTAATTAGTTTTTATTATAACACGGGCTGAATCTGGTGAAATGCAGGGCCTTCAGAGACTCTTAAATCTCTACTTTTTCAATTCTCATGAAATGACATGAAATCCATCAAGTAAGACCCAAAAGTAATTCTTTTTTCTTTTGTCTGTTAAAATGCCTGAAACGTTCAGCCATAAAAAGCTGAAAAAGTACATAAAATGTACTTTGAGATAGGAAAGATGAAGAGAATTGATACCTGTATTTTGTATGTCTTGAACAGAGTTTATAGGACTTTCCAAATAATTGTCTTACCAGCCTTCTTACAAAGAAACCAACATTTTAATTATTTTGAAAAAAATAATCCTGATAATCACGTATTCATCACAGGATTTCACTCTTCTCTATAGTCTGCAAGTGTGTCCAGTTACTTAATTTGATTAACTGATGTAGCATAACAACTTCAATCCTTATCAAAAGGGTGTTTTCTCCTCTTCCAAAGGTCAAGATTGAGGTAGATGTTTGAAAAAATTATCCTCTGCAACAATTTTCAGCTCATCTGGCAGCTGTTTTTACAGGAACATTTTCAATCTTTTAATTCTTTCTTTTTTAATTATGAAAACATGAATTTGATAACTGAAAATTATTTTTTTTAAAAAAGAGCTGTGTAAGTAACTAAAAACTCATCTTTAAAAGCTTCTCTTTGATCAAGAAAGAACAATTTGCTGGAACAATTATATTTGCTTTGTTTTCACATTCATATTTCACAGGAAATGGCACACTGGAGATCTGTCCCATGAAAACTGACATGCACAACTGGTAGTCATGAAGTACCACATGTAAACATCAAAGCCTAGAGTGATAAGGCACATACCTGAGTAGTAAATAAGAAAAATTAGAACTGGGCCTTTGAGAGCCATTTCCCCTTTGAAAGCCATTAATTATTTTCCGAACAAGAAGGCAGCTGAAGAGCCTTCAATACACCCTCAGAAGAGCATTTTTAATCTCCCTTTCAATCTCTGTTGGATTTGGTGCAGTGGGAATGCAGAAAAGTGATTTTCCCCTGCCTGGACCTGTGCCTGCCAGCATAGCAATCCAGAGAGAAGTAAAGTTCTGAAAACAGGACAATAATTACCATGAGTCTGGATGTGAAGTGGGGTTACCTTTCCATGGGTTTGCACTTAACTTACAGCTTTCTCCCATATCTTTTTTCTCTAAAAGCTCCAGAGCAGACTTCAAAGTCCTCTTCTGGGACTCTCCATTGCATCTGCAGTTTCCCCAGTGGAAGCAAAGCAGCTTGGTTTGACTAAAGAGGCACATTAATATAATTATTATTTATTAAATATCATTAATCTTTATATATCACTGTCTCTAGAAGATACAAAGAAACTGAAGAGGTTTCCTTTCCAGTTCCCAAATTGCTATGGAGCTACACCACTTTCCACAAGTTCTACTTTTATTATGCCCCACAAAATGTCTTGAAATAATTTAATTCACACAGTAGTTGTCATCTGGTTTTGTCATTTCTTTTCAGCTAGTGATGTTCTCTCATGCTAGAGCAGTCATGAGGAAAGGGGGCCTGGAAATTTCAATTTCAGGGCTGGATTTTCAGAATGCAGTCTGTACACTGCTTTGAGTTCTGCATTTACAACCAAAATTCAATGAAGCTGTAAATGTGGAATTTATATTTGGAGGGGCAAAAAGAAACTGGGAGCTCAGTAAAGAGTCTGAAGACCATGCAGCTGGTTCCACAGTATGCGGGTTTATGTTTGTAGATTTTCCTTGCCTGCCAAATTTTTTTAAAACACCACTGTGCTTGCTTGCTAAAAGGCCATGTTCTCATAGGTAAAAAAGATCTCATTGAACAGGTTAAATTCTTAGATACAACCAAAAAAAGGAATAAAATTTAGTCCTTAAGAGGAAAGCAACACGTGATACTGTATGGCTGCAATCACCTAAGCATCTTAAACCTGGGGTCTTGAGTTTCAGGACCTGAGTTTGGAGTGAACCTGTCCCTAAAATTTTAACTGCTCCCCTTCATGTTGAACTCTTTAAAAATGTCCCTAAAAGAAGAAAGATGTTTTACATCTTCACAAAGTGCTTTGTTTGGTGCTAAGGAGTGTCCAGAAACAGTAATAATTTCCAATGGAAACACTTGAAAAATCAGAGCAATTTCCTTTGCTGTTTTGGTGTTTGGAGTCAGACCAAATTTCCAACTTATCCTGACGTAGGACAAAAAAATCAGCACCACTTCCTTGGCTGCATTTGGATCTTTTCCACCCTAAGCCATGCCAGTAAAAATATATAAAAGGGAACATATAAAAGGGAATACCCTTGCCTGTAGAAGTGGATCATACACTGCCTGTGCTTCTTGATTTAAAGAATATAGTAAGGGAAAAAAAATAAAAAACAATCCAAACAACTACCCCAGCAATTTTTTTTTCAAAATGGCAGTAAACTATTAGATTGAATGTGCACAACTACCACAAATTAAATTCTTATGGGAATGAAGTAAAGTAAGCAGAGGCAAAGAAGTCATGCTTGCAATACATGCAGTGTAAAGAGAAGTGATCTGACTGGTTAAATATAAAACAGAACTATAATTAAAATATAGGTAAAATATAGGCTCTTAATTATTTTTAAAAGAATTTTTTTTTTTTTACAATGTGGCAGCACATTGTCTGGATAGAGTCTGGATAAGCTTAGGAATTATTATCAACAATGCAATATATTTCATGGCTAACAGACATCCTGCAGTCGGTGCTGCTTGACCTCATTCCCAGCTCACTGCACTGGTGTCTCTCATCATTACCAAAAGAGGTAAATTTGGAATAAACCATTGTGTACTGATTTTTTCACCAGTGCAGATCATTTTGTTTACAATGGCAATAGTGAAAAATTTGGAGAAATTAGAACATAACAATGTGACTGGCTTAGACGATGTGGGAAATTTATGATGCAACAGTTGGAGGCAACAGGATGTCATTGAAATTATTTAAACCACAGCATTAAATCTGCTGAATTTGGAGCAATCTTAGTGAGCCTAGAAGAAATCTCGGCAGAAGAATAAAGAATCCATTCAGCCACCAATTGGATTCCCACAGGAGCTTCTGATGCCCACTGTAGCACCCACTGCAGTAAAACTGAAATTGTAGTGTCAGAGTCCTCAGGTTGTGAATTGATGTGGATATTGATGTCCAGTAACTGTAGACTAAACTTGAGTTTTCCCTTGTTAATCATCCCAGAGTGACCGCTCCCAGAGAAAGAGGTATTTTTTTCTCTCATTCCAAAAACACCTGCAAAAAGGAAAGTAATAAAACCCCTGAAACTGTCAGAATGTCTAATATGGATGTTTCGTAGGAAAAATAGAAATAAAAGAACCAACTGTGTTCGCGTGGTCCTTGTGGTTACCTCACAACAGACTACAATGGGATGGATTGTGTGCTCTGTATTTCACAGAGTATCTTCAGTGAATGAGAACTAGCACCCCACATACCACCAAACATCTGCAAACAAGCCCAGGGAAACAAAGAAGGCTCTCAGGGTCCTGGGTGATAACTTTGATGTGTTTTGGATTTTTGAAAGAAGTGTTTGTCCAGGGGAGGATGAAGGCTGGACAGACACAATGCAGCTGCAAATTTCCAGAGAGGTTTGATGCATTGCAGTTGTAGGCTGGAGAAGAGAACAAGGTGGTGCCACAGAGATCAAGATTAAAGGTCTTGGAGCCTGTTTGGTTTGGCTGAGATTAATTTCTAACATGAACAAATACTTCTGTTTATTTTAGCAGTTCTAGCTATGCTCTGTTTATGGTTCTAATATTTCACTAACATTATTTCCTCCCTTCTCTTCAACTCTCCTTCACATCCTCTTCTTTTACCTCCTTTAACAGCTCAGAAGCCACTTTTTCCATTTACTCTCATTTCCCAAGCACTACCTTTGCCATTTTCTGTCACAGCAAAATCTCTAAGTCAATAAAGTGATCTTGTGTACGAGGTCAAATTACAGCAGCCAGGGTAAAAACTGTTCAAGTCAGGGGTTAGTGCATGAAACCCTTTCTCAAGGTTGAAACATTGTAAGTACAATATTATGACAGTTTTTTGGTTGGCTTTTTTTTTTTTTCCCCACAGTTTAGCACGATACACTTTAAATGTCACTTGGGAGAGAATTCAGTACAGGTAGCAATATCCCCCTGGCGTTTCCTCACTCTGGGACAGAAAGTTCAACACTGGAGTCAATTTCCACACTATTATATGTTGGGAACCTCATAAAAATCAATGCAACTCCATCCATAATTTTAAAAAGTGAACGGAATTACCAAAGAGTTAACCACACTTAAAGTATGGATTAATGCTCACTTCTTCAAATTTTATACCAACAGCTAATTTTGGTGACTAATTGTAAAAACTTAACAGCTGAATAGAAAATCATCAAGGATGCAATGGAGGTCAATAATTAACAAAACTCACATATTAGAATGCATTCACACAAACTTTTGATTCCATTTCTGAGTACAACGTTATTTTAAAGGCATTTTAGCCTTGGTAATTTTAGTAAAAAAGGAATACTGGCACACATTCATATCCAATACTGCTTTTGTGCATGCAAGTGAACTTGGAAAACAGTTGTCTTTTTGTCTCCAAATGTCTGAATACCAGGAATTACTTTATCTAGGTTCAAATAACTTCTTGCACAAGTTTGTAACCTGGGCAGAAGTTATGTCTTTAGGAGCACTATACAGTAGGTTTGTTGTGTAGAAACCACAAAAAAAGGAAATAACAGTTAGCTCAATTTTTGTAGTTATGTATTCAGAAAGATTTTTTAAATACTTGAAAAGCAAGAAAATTATTTCATTTATAATTATTAATTTTGTTTTTTCCCCTGCCTGTAATGACATAGTTTCTTACACAAATTATTGGATTTTTCTGTCATTGGGAAATCATTCTTAATTTTCATGATGATACAATGACAGTGGTTCTTACAATAAAACACACTGATTTTGTGTACATAGCACTAACAATATAATGGCGAGATAAATATATAAAGAACAGATAGACTCATGGTTTAGGCAATTTAATCACCACAGTCATTAAATGGTGGCAATAACAGATAAGACCTGTGTCTTTTTCTTGCTGGAAATGTGCTGCTGCTCTCAACCCCTTGTGATTTCTGTCTTCACATTCTCACCCCAGAACTTCTCAGATCTGATGAATCTCAGATCACACGAAGTAATGAAACCTAAACATCCCTAGGAGACCTATTGCAAAGGAGAATTATTAAGTAATATTAGCACAATTCATGTGCAAATAAGCTGGTAGCACTACACATGAGTGGTACAGCTTTACATGGTGTGTCATGATACAGCTTTGATCACCTCTTCCCCCTGTTAATGCTCATCAGACACCAGGATTTATCCTTATGGACACAGAGCTCTGAGCACCTGGTTTGGATTTGACTAATATCAAATTACTTTTGTTAACTGTGGTGGCTTTTTCAACCACTTGTCCTTGTTCCTTGTCCTATTTGTTTGAGAAAGCTGGGTTCTCACCAGATTTGGAAAAGTGAAATGGAGGAAGCCTAATCTACTCCTAATTCCCACCTGAATTTTACCACATTTGTGCTTCTGCATTAGGACAAAACTCAGCTCACAGAAGTCAGTTCTGCTGAGACAGATGTATTCCACCTGCCTTCACTGACCGCTCCATAACTGTTCTTTTCTAATGAAATTAAAGGTATTTACCTGTAATATACCTCAGAGCCAAGATTTCAAGAACAGCAGGTCATGCCTCAGAGCACTGTTCTTAGTGCCTTATTAACCCAATTTCTACAGATCTATGGCTGACTCAGAAACTTCAGAGAGCCTGCTCTCCTCTTGGAGTGCAGCTCTGGCAGGGAATCAAATTTCCCTAAACTGCTTCTGAATTATTATCATGAACTTTTGCACTCAGCGACTACAATCATTGTAACACAGAGTCATCATCTGCTACAGTTAATTATTCAAACTGAATTTGCACATCTGTACTGCCTTTATATAGCTTGGCTTCAGGCAGGTTATTTGAGAACCGCTGGAGATGGAAAATAGATTTGCTCCAAAGAGGTTGTTTCAAATTGGAATTGAAGAGTTTCTTGCTCTATTTTTCTCCATGTATAATGCATGACCTGTCAGCACATAGTGCATGGCTTTTACTGTCATTTTCTTCCGCATTCATACAACTTGGAATGAAGCCTAAGAGGGACAAGGCAAAAGTTTTTTTGAGCTAAAGAATCTGATTAGAAAATTAATTCCACAAAGGTGATTATTAACTTATCTCAGTCTGGATAATGGACAATGCTGGAATTTTCTTTTCTACAAAACATCTTTTCTATAAACATCTGAACCATAAACAGAACGGTTTTTATAATTTGGAGGAATCCTACTGAGGCAACTTTCTTTGACTTGAAGATAAGATAATATTTTCATCAGGTCTTCTAAGAACTTCACCACTATTAACCCACTTTAAATAGGTGTGACTTGGATTTTTTTAGTGGTGAGAAACCTTTACCAAATAGACAGAAGACATAGAAATGGAGAGGAATGACAAAAAGAATATTGCTAACTGGACCAGAGCACAAAATAACCCAGGAAAACCAAGTTGAGGGCATTACCCATGAGGTAACGATTTGGGTTAAATCTTAGACCTCTGTGAAGTCAAAACCTCTCACTCTTTACAAATAGTTTCAGGCACCACGTTTAAAACAAAATAATGAGACCAATTCTATTCTGAGTAGCAAACGTACATGATTCAGTGGGTTTCTGAAAGGCCCATTGTGTGCAAGTAGTGTACATGAATTGAAAGACGACATATTTTATATAGATAATTTTGTCAGACAGGTCAATGTATACAGATTTTTAATCTTTTATTCCATTTGATGTGATTTATTATAACTCTTAAATACAGAAAACTTTGCTTTCCCATATGATAAATTCTAAATGGCTTGCATCCTGCTGACTGAGAAGTCTTTATATCATTAACTGTTCCCTCCAAGTTAAGCAAATTAGCTTTAAGGACAGGTTTTCATTTTGCTGTCTAACACTCGACTGGACTTCTGTGAATGATTTTTGTACATGCAGTTGGCGAGCAGCTGATTTTGGGGGACACGATATTCTTGTACACAGTTTTCAATTGCCTGTTACCTAAAACAACAGCTTTACCCAGCTGATGAACTGAGCCATCACTACTGCAGTTTTATAAGTTCTGAATTTCTGTTATTATGTTTGAAGTGGTTTCGCTTCTGTGTGCTAAATTTTTTAAGAGGGTTTGATCTGTGATTTGACACACTTGACATTCCCCAAGTAAGTGGGTGATTTTTGGGACTCATGCTGCGCAGAGCTTACAGCTTTCACAAAATTCAATGTTTTCCAAGCATTACACTACAGGCTGAAGTGTTCGCATGTTTTCAGGAGCAAACAGGCCAAGTGAAATTTATGAGAAAGTATGTTTGTGGGAGGAGGGAAAAGCAGTAAAACTGTGCTCGTGTAGTAGTGCTCCTACCTTGTTTGAAATTGCTGGCAGGTCTAAAGTGCAAACACTTCTGAAATTGTCTAAAATAAAGGTTTTGTCTGCACTTAAAATTCTATAAAGGAAAAACATCAGTGCAGTGTTCTTCATGTCACACCTCACTCTGGTTTCACAGCCACAAAACAGGGGCTGAGTAAGTTTTTTTGAGTTTTGTTATCTTCTAGAAGACTTCATGGTTACTTTTATTTCTGAACTATTAGTGGTGTTTGATGCTTTTTGCTTTCCACTGAGCTGCAGTAATTTTCTTCCAGGTCAGAAAAGGTCCTGGAAGAGTTTTTTTTTCTATTTGCCAAGGACAACTGGATATCGACACAACCATGTCATGTGTGATGTCCAGATAGGAACAAACTCAGACTCCACTCACCTGCAAGTTTAAAGAGAAGAAAGGGGAGAGCAGTAGCATGTGAGCCCAGGGTTGTTTACTGACAGGGTTGAGTCAGTTTTTTTGCTAAGGGAAAACATTCAGATTTTCCACTTTTTTTCCCTGTTATGCCCTTTGTTTTTCCTGAAGTGGATATGTTGAGTTTAAGGGCCCACCTCCCCCAAGGTAACTGAAGGATCAGGGCTTATCTTGCAGGAAACCTGGAGGTTACAAAATTTTTGCAATAATTTGCTCACCTATTCAACAACTAATTATCAATGTCACAAGGAGAGAGGGGAATTCAGCTGGTCAGATATGATGTCTTCACTGCTTTTATGTCAAAGCATATTGCAATCTCTGAATCCACATGTCCACATTTTCTGCTCAGAGCAGTGACAAAATTTAGTATCAATGTGCCCTTTCAGTACAGGTTAAGTCAATTAATGCAAATTAATCAGGTAGTAATTCAGGATTTTAACAGAACTACTGTAATTTGTGCAAATGTTGTTGTGGTAAGTATGTAAGTTACCCATCCTGAGCAAACCACACGATCAACACTTTGTAAGGCAGCAAAGTGACATAAAATAAGCACAGAAAATTGTCTCACGTAATCTCAGGACCCAGTTAATGTGCTGTCATTAGCAGCACCACAAACAATTAGATTGCTTAAAACTCCAATGCCTTGCTTTAATTAGCTTAATGATTGGATGGGGGTATACAATTTTAAATGCACTCAGGTGTCGTTTAGACCAGAGGGGAAAATAAATAAATATAAAGAAATTTTATAAATATGGACTGACTAAAACCACAACATTTTCAGAAAGCATTTATAGAAAAGCTTTTCCAATGGAGTTTGATTCCAAACAGGTCAGAATTGATGAGTATGTTGACTACACCTTGTAGAGCAGTTCTTCACCCATGACTTATAAAAACCTTTTTTTTCTTTTTTCTTTCTTTTTTCTTTTGAGTGGTTTTTGGTGGGGTTTTTTTTTTTTGGTTTTTTTTCTATTTTTCAGAAAGATCCAGAGCAGCCGGAGACATGAGAGATTCCCAACTCACTGTCAGGCACATGGAAAACTGGGAGCAGCTAAAACTCATCTTTGGCCACCACAGGCTGCCAGCTTGTCATGGCCACAGTCCTGCCTTGTAAAGTAGGGAGTGCAATGAGGAAGGGCATGAGGGTGCAGTGGAAATGATGCTGAAACAAACCAGCAGATTATAAGAGAAGAAATAATTGAAATGGGCATCAAATCCTGATACATGGACATGTCAGGGCAGCAGAAAGGAAAGATAAAGTAAGGTTCTTACCTGAACACAGGGGCAGTGAAAAGGCTGCTGTCAATCTGTTCATGTCAGTGGTTTTCTCTTAGCAAGCAGCTAAATTATAAATATTTCTGAGGTTATAAAACTGTTGAAAAAAGCAAACTCAAAATGATGGCAGCTATGCGTTTTTCACAACAAACACCCGAATTATATGAAACAAGGGGAAGAAAAATGACACAAACAAATTGTGTGAGCAGAGATTAAGGGCTTTAAATTTATTTACCATATAAACAGAGTACATCCACATGAGATACATGCTCACAGGCTATAAATACTTCCAAGTTAAAAATGAAAAATAGAATTATTAACCAGCTGTGTTAACAGACAACCTTTGCAGCTTGCAATGAGGAAAAAAACCCTAATGTTAAAAGATTTATTTTAAGCTTCAGAACCCTCTGCAAACTTAGCTGTTCCTATTGACAGTGTTGTCCCTTTCTGAAATTATATTTATTGCAGACCTATAGGCCAGGAAATGTAGTCTTGCTATTAATAGTAGCAGCCCACAGACCGTGTTCTGCACTTGGAAGGCCACACAACTGAGACACGTCAGGTTTCCTTTGTTCCATTTCATCTTCATGTGCCTGGAGCTTTGTTTTAACTTGTTTTAGCCCTCACAGTGATTTTTAGTGGTCAGTTGGCTGTGGCAAATCTGTCTTAGTTTTGCCAATCTTTGTACAGTGTAACCACAGTTTATGAGCAAGGTGGCAGTAAAAGGGAATTATTTTGTGGAGAATGAGGTATTTATTACTCTAGGGCAGTGTAGGGATTTATGACTGTATGGAGTGGCACAAAGCAGTGCAGGCATGGAAGGAGAGCAGTGGTTTCAGAGGGGAAGTTATGAGGTGGGAACAAGACATGGCAGAGGCTGAACATCAGAAAATGGAAAAAAATTGCTCTCCCAAGGTGAATCAAAATAATCAGAATGGCAAGGAGGAAAAAATAAAGCTCATCCTATTGAAGCAGTACCACTCTTTTGTGCAATTGAGCTTTTCACATAATAATATTCTTTATTTTCCTTTATTTTTCTGTAATAATTGAACCTAGGCTCATGAAAATCTTTTAGAATTACCACTAACACTACAAAGATTTTATTGTTATTATTCATAATAATAATTATTGGCTTTATGTCAGTGGTGTGTTCTCTTTTTGCCCATAACAAGTTTTATGAATGTTGATAACAGGGTGGATATTTACTTACTTTAATTCCTTTAATATCAGGACATGCAATAAAGCAGTTATTTTATGTGAGGAGGGAGTTCTTAAATTACTCCCAAATAATCACAGAATATTCTGAGTCGGAAGGGACCAACTAGGATCAACAAAACCCAAGCCCCAAGAGTCCCACCAGCATTTCCATTGCTTGTCAGTGATTAGGGCAGCAAATGAGTCAAGGATATGTTCATTATCTCACCTGCACTTAGAACACTGTTATAAAATGCACAAGGAAGCTTACTCAGGAAAAGAGCCTCTCAGGTGGGACATATGAGCTGGGATAAATCAGCTTTCTCTGGAGCTGAGACAGGATGCAACAGCTGAGAGCTCAGCCTTGTAGGATGAATGTGACATTAGGGCACAGCTGCTACTTCTATCTCCTGTGTCAAATTTCTGAGTCCTGGAAATTTTCTGGAGCTTCACCGTATTTCTGTATCAACCCCACACTTGTTTAGAAATCCTGCAGATCCCAGGAGAAGGCAGGAAGTTTGGGCAGCTGGGCAGTGAGTAGCTGGGACACAACTGTGAGTTAGCTATAGCTGTGCTGATTTGATCTGTGCACCCTTTCAGCTCTGCTACCTTGCCTCTCTACTTCAATTTCCTCAGCCCTACCCTTCTCATTCTCACAATACAGAAAACTCAATTGTTTCAGCATGAGGAAGCAGGCACTTTTACATCTAGAGCTGATAGCCTTGAAGCAGATCCCACAGCACCTTTCAGGGAGCACAGACCAGCAAAACAATTCAGTACTTCAGGTCCATGCAGACAAGGATGCTTTCTGCCTCTCTGTGGTCCAAGCACCAGCTTCTGCTCTCAGGATCATCTGCAGCTGGGGGAACAGAACCTGAACAGGATTTATACCCTACAATGCTGCGGTTTTTAACAAGAGATTTCCACTCCCTGCCTATCAGTGGTTACTGCTCTATTGTTTCGGTTTGCTGTACATGTCTGGCCTCCAAAACACGTGCCAGATTAAATGTACAAGAGAATCCTCCATCTGTCTTACAGAGAGGAGATATTCAGTGTGCTTAGTAAGGGTTAGACCTGCTGAGCAATGACCTGAGGCAGAGTAGCAAGTTTTGTTCAGGATGAATAAAAGCTACCAGGATTTCATAGATGCCAACCTCAGCCCTATAAACCATCTCCCACACCCTTAGGGGCAGCAATGTCTAATGTGTGGATCCTGGAGGCACTTTAAAATGGAACTACTCTGTGCTGTCATGAGAGAAGCTCAGCAAGGTGCACCTAGAAATAAAGCATTATATGTTTAAAGGTCTGTCAGGATCAGGCAAACAGAAATCTTTGCTGGATTTAGCTGTGTTTATGACATAAACAGCAGTTCTGAGGATCTCCCTCACTGTCGATATTCAAGAGACATCTGGAAACAGTCCTGTGCCATGTGCTCTGGGATGACCTTGCTTGAGCCATGAGGTTGGACCAGATGACCCAGTGTGGTGTCTTCCAACCTGACCCATTCTGGAATTCTGTAATCTCAGTTGTAGGCTAGCACAAAAATGCCACCCACATCTCAGATGAAATACTTAAACTGTTGTGGATGGTGTTGGACATTGTTCAGGTGATTTGATCTAACCAGTCAACCTGGACCGCAAAAACCCTCAGTGCAATGGTCAGTACAGCACTCCCTCTTTTCCCTAATGAAATTAGAAGTCTGTTCTGATGTTGTAGCTGACAACATTAACTTCTGTATTAGCACTAAATTATGCTGCTCACAACAAAGCACCCTTGCCTGACTGCCCATGCCAGAACTACTCATAGCATTTTTATTTCATTTCCATGAGCTGGTTTGATCTGAAAACCAATGATAAAAACACAGAACCAAAAATATAGGACTGGGTCAGCAATGTGCTCTCTTCCCAGTGAAATCAGAGTAGGGGATGTTTACTTAAAATCTGATTTTACTTCAGTGCTTCCCTGCAAGTAGCCTAACCCTCTCAAAAAAATCCTGTTCCTGAAACAGCCAGGTGGGCCACTGTGGCTCATCACATCCATTCTCTTTTTGTACTGTTGACACTTCACTGGTCAACAATAAGGTGTCACATAGGGTGTCACATCCTTCCCAAGCCATTGGTTCTAGTGAGGTGCTGTCAGTTTAACACAAGGGCACAGAAGAAGTGGCTGCAGATCTGGAAGCTGCAGAAAACAGCTTTTTCTGTTCACTTCTTCCCCTTTATTGATCCTTTGCACCAAAACCAGTTGTCTAATGGTGCTGTACTGGATCTTCTGGTCTCACGCTGACTAATGCCAAGTGTCCTGTTGCACAATGCTGTCACACACAGCCACTTTCATCTTTCCCTGTCTGAACCCCTTCTGATCTACTTTTCCTCACATCCTCCTGATGTGCAGTTCACACAGTGGGAAATGAGTGGGTAGAAAAAAGCACTCAAATGAAAGCTAAATTTGGGTGAGGATCTCTGGCGGATTGGGAAGAACTCCACCTCACACTGCACTGCTTGATTTTCTTCCCTGTGGAGAGAAGTGTTTCATCTTTAACAGATGATGGCTACATTCCTAGAAGATTTGAAACCCAAGGGAGAAACTAGACACTGACTTTCCAGAAACTTTTATCTACATGTGAGGTTAATTTTCCTACCCCAGTGAAAAGTTGGAGCTATCAGGGGAAAGAAAATGAGCACTGGGTCACAGCATCAGGATTACAATAGCTTCAGACTCCAGGTGTTGATTTCTAATGGGAACTGGAAGAACTTAAGATGAGTTACAAGGCACAGAGGCCAGAAATTAAGTGAATTAAGGAAAAACACATTCAATGAGATGTAGAGCCAAAAGGAGACCTTGCAGTGGTTTACTGGCATCCAGATCCAAATGCAGTTCAGAGGTTCCTTTTGCCAATAACTACCAGGCCTGACAGCTGCCTGCAAGAACAGAGTGCTTCCATTTTGAATAGCAGCATTTCCTACAGCCAAGGTTAGACTCCCACGTGTGCTCTGGCACTTTCTTATTCAGAGGCTGAGTACCTACTCTCCAAGGCTATCAATACGTGTTGGAAGGGCAGCCAAACCTAGGAATGCAGATCAGAGCCCCACCTGACAGAGATGCTCACATCATGCCTAACTCATGATCTCTTGCTCTGCTCCCATCTTGAGGGCTCCTGAATTCCTGAATGGAATGCAAGAAACGGCCAAAGCTCACAAGGAAGGTTAGCCTTGCACAAGCCTTCCTAGAGCTTGGTGATTGTGGTGGTTTTACGTTTGCTGAATTTTGTTTGCTAACTTAGAGATAGGATTTTGGGAGAAAAAGGCGAAACAGGCTCAATTTAAAAGTAAACATAGTTTATTAGCACACAGTAAGGAAAAGAAAAAATGAAACTTTCAAAACTTTTCTCTTTTCTTTATAAGTGTTCACTTTCTTATAAACAACACAGAGACAGAACTTGTGACGTTCAGTCAGTTTCACCATTTAAATATAGCCTTTCCTCTATTCTTCAGGAGAGGAGTCTCTTGTTTACTATGGAATTCTCCCACTGACAACTTAGAAAAGTCTTCTTGTGGGTCAGAACTCTCACAGAACAGCTGCCCAGGGAAAACCTGCTTCTTGTGGTCTCTCCCCATTAGCAGTTTTCCAAGCTGCTGATGGGTTGTGATACTTAGGCATTTGGGGTGTCACTTTTTAAAGATAAGTAGCTTTAAGGCAAAGGATTTCTCATCTCAAGGAACAGAGGTTTTTTTTTTTTTACTTCTTTTACTAGTGCAGGAGCTTCTCATCTCTTTTTTTTTTGTTTAGGCATCTCATGGGACCATACAGTTTACCACAAACACCTTTGCTCAAAAATCTACAAATCATCTCCCTAAATGCATTTTTTTCATGATTTAAAGGACAATCTACCAACAGAGTTCATTTTCATAGCTCAAACGAGAAAGTTCAGCCAGCAGGCAACTCTTTCATTTTTCTTCTAATTAATCCTTTTCTCATGCCTTCCATCGAATTGTTATGCTTAATCTTCTCTATGCTCCATCACTTTGTCTGTTCTCACTCTGGGAAGAGCCAGTGCTTTGGAAGTCCCATCTCCTGACAGGAAAGAGTTACAGCTTGCTAAGGCCTGCGGTGGTTACCTGATCTCTGCCGAGCAGCAGCCAAGATTTTTCAAAGGCTGCGGGAATGGGGGAAAAACTCAAGCAGGCAGATCTCAGAGCAGCCCACTGATGAAAGTGTTAGAAATGTGGTGAGCCAAATCAGAATTAAAAAAAGGCAAAATTTATTTTCTAGTTAATGCGAATTGGAATACAGAAAAGAAACAAAAACACAACAAACAAACAGCCAAATTACAATGAAACAGCCAAAAATCCTAGCCACAACAAAGATAAAATTCAATCAAATTTGGGTAGCGAACACTAGACCGGCCCGCGCCGTGTCTCTCTGTCATTCGCTCCGTCGGCCTGCCTTTAGAGTCCAGTTTTTATACTTTTTATTCTCCTCCAGGTGAGATTTTTCTTTGGGGATGGCAGGATTATAGCATTCATGAGTCTTTCTTTTGAGTTTTAATTTTTTCTGAGCAGAATATGAATGGGATCCGGGGTTTAATTTTAAAACAGTTTTCAATTGCAGAGTGGGGTCCCTTCGCCAGACGGCCCGATGTTTATTTGGGGAACCGGGGCTCCATGGGGGTGATGGCTTGGCTGTCTGGGGTTTATGGCTCAGCTAGCTTGAAGCCCATGGTTCTGTTTGTCCAAAACTTATGGCTCAGCTAGCCTTGGCACCGGAGCCCGTCGTGATCCTGCTTTTCACTTGCAGATGGGTTTGGCATTCCTCAGTCTCCTTTTCTCCGGTGACTCTGTCAGCGTTTCCTGCTACCTGTAAATCTTTAATTTCTCATGCCCAGATTAATATACAGTGTTTATTTACAACAAAAGGCTCCTTGCCCCCACCCCTCGGTCTCATTCAGGGTGGGCCCAGCTCGGAGCGGCTGCAGGATCCCCTCCCCTGCTGGGGGAAAGGGCCCAGGCCCAGGCCCAGGCCTCTGGCCAGCTCCCCCCCTCCCCCCCATAGGAGACTGGCAGGGTGTTTTCCAGCTGCTAAAAACCAATACAGGCCGGGATGGGGGCACATCATCCCCTCTCCCGGCCTGGGAGTCACCAGGCCAGGCAGGCCTCCCGTGAAAGGGGAGCAGGCCCAAGCAGGCTGGGCCATCCCAGCCCCCTCCAAAGGACAGAGCCAGAACTGTCTTACCTCTCTTGAAGGTGGAAGAAGAGAGAGCGATCCCAGGCTTCTTTCTAACTTTTAAGGCTGTGTGTGTCCCAGAGGTGCATCTCTGCATGCAATTGGCCATTTTGGTTGTCAGTTTATAGGAAATCACCAATTGCACCTCACCGTCTGTGCTAAACTAGCACAGTGATTAAGGCTACCTCTGGAGAACAGGGCTTTCTTTGACTCTAGAAAAGAAAGTCTGCAGCCAGCATCCCCAATTCCAAATATTCTGAGGCAGGAGCAGTTGTATGAGACTTCTACAGTTCCACTGGCCCGTAGTTACCCTACAATGGATATCCCAGTGTACCAAGAGACCTAGTGCCAAAAAGTGCTCTATTCTGTATTGTGACAAGGGAATAAAATTAAAGGTTTATAGGAGTTTAGGTACATTCCTATGCTTGGTACATTCTGCCAGCTGTCTCTAGCCTGCTCCCACCTGAATACACCAGCATGGATCTACACTGCCTCAGTCACTAGACACAATCACCCTGAACACACCCTTCAAGACTGCCTAAGGTTCCCCATTCATTTCATCTTTATGCCCAGTTCTTTCATGGAATGTCTCAGCTGGATTTTTTAGGTAGTGCAGAACCCACATGAAGGTTTTCAGTGTGCCCATCTCACTGAAATGATGAAGCTCCTCTAAAATCTGGTCTGAGGACTTCCAGGGCTCTGTGTAACACAGCCTAAAGAGATTAAAATCCTTGTCCTTCTGCCTTCGGGCATTGTCCTCTCTAACTAACATGATTTTTGCTATCAGATTCATTCTTTATTTCAGCAAACTTTCTCTCTCTTGTAAACCGTCTGCCCTTATCTTTGGCTGGAGGTTAAGAAAATTCTTCTGTCTGATGTTGGTCAGCCAGCAGGGAATGCTTACAGCATCAGCTAGCCAGTCCCTACTTTACCTCCCAAGAAAGAAAACAAGAAATTCTCCAAGCCAGCTTCCCACAGCCTGGAGGGCCTGGGGTTTACAGCCTGTTTGAACTTTCCCAGATGGTAACACACCAGGCTGCTGAAACACCACGCTCAGTGGCTTGTCCAAAGGCACTTCCTCAGACTGATTTATTTGTTCTCTCAATTCAACAAGGTTTTGTGTTTGTGTCTCTCCTTTTTCTCTCATTTTCCAGACTATCCCAACAGGACACTTTAGGCCACATGCCATTCCTGCCCACCTAGCAAAACATATTGAATCTGGGGAGGCAGCAGGAAACTGGGGCCAGACATATTGGGCATTTTGGGAGGGAAAAGGGGCAGGAATATGCAGAAAGCTTGCCTGAGGAACACCCTGTATGCTGGTACATCTGTGAACAGTAAACTGGCTGTCCACAAATAAAGGAATATATGTCTATGCCTGGAAACGTGACTCTGCAATAGTTGCTTCTGTGGGCTTTACTTAATTGTGATATATGCAGCAGTCATAATAGCTTTGGCACAACATCATTTGTGTCTTAATTAAATGAAACATGCTGTTCAGAAACAACGGAGCCATGGAGTTTGGGAAACAGTTGAGATATGCCTTCTGCTCAGAGGCTCAGCCTGGAACCACAAAGTAGGCAGAGTGTGTTAGTGTGTCTGTGTATGCATAAATAAATTATCATACAGCCCTTTCCTGCACAGTTCCTGATAATTCCATCAGTTTTAACACATTAGCGAAGAAAATGAGAAAGTGACTATCAAAGGGTGAAAGGATAAATGGCACTGCTTTCAGCAAGGCATCAGGAGGCCCTATCATATGCATAGTTTAGTTTTGCTTTGACAAACACCACCTCCTCTCCTGGGAGGCTCTTGAAGACATGGTGAGGTTGATAAAAGCCTTATCACAAGGAACCAGGACAATAACTTGGAAGAACAGATGCAAAGCTAGAATATACTTGTGAGGGACAAAAATGAACTGAAAGGAAGCAAAAAGCTAAAATGCTTTCAAAGAGGGATTTTCAACAACAAAAAATGTTAAAAAATCTAAAAAAGAAAGACACACAGATGCCCACATTACCTTGTTGCAGTACACAATTTGACTCAGAATGCAAGATTCTACATGTTATTTTTGCTGAACTCAAATATATCCTCTTATCTGATAATGATATCCTATCCACAATGGCAGTATAATGGGATACAGAAAAACAGAACAGAAGTTATTCGGATGTACACTTTACAGTTCTTAAGGTTTGTTAAGACTGTTTCTAAAGCCAGTTCTCCATTTTGTGCTTTTGCCAGAAGTTAGGGTGAGAGTGTGTATGTAAAATGAGAGCTAATTTACCTATTGCCAATCTACAAGAGCCCTTCTACGTTTCTTTTTCATTTCTCCTGGTATTATATCACCAATTTAAATGCCCCTGACTCTGAAACTCTAGGTACCAAAAGCCATGAAATGAAAGGACTCTTTCAAATCTAATTGTGACTTCTAAACACCTCAAAACACCTTTTAATCATTCTGAGAATTAAATTGCACTCATTCCCATGTCAAGCAGCCAAAAAGTATAATATATATAGAGCAGAGATTAGGAAAAAGACATAAAGTTGGTTTCTTTTATCAAGTATGAAACTGGACTGGTAACAAAACCCAAAGCTTGAGAATCACCATCTGGACCACTCAGCTGTTGAAGAATATACAGTACCAGAGATCTACTTCTTGCCCCAAGATTCCTACCATTATTTGCTTTTCTGCACTTTTTCAAGGAAGTACTTACACAACTTCTGAGTATTAATTGAGGTATTGGATATTTTAAAGCAAATTGTTAGCATTGTAACACATTTTGTTTGGGAGTTTTTTCCCTTGCCATATGATCTGCCTAAAGCTATTTCTTCTTTATTGCTAAACATAAACTCTGAACAAAAGTTATTTTCCTTGCCAAAACACTAGTTTTCAAGTCAATTGCACTTTTGCATGAGAAAAAGCTGTAGGGGATTGTGAACTTTGAATGTCTTTCCAATCTTGGCTGAGAATAGTTCATATCACCTATAAATCTGGCTGCTACCCTGTTTGAATAAAAGCTGCTTTCTTAAATTAAACTGCTGCAGCAGGCAGGCTGTAGAACATTTTAATTTCTGTTTTTTTGTGCATAGTCCCTACCCTGTAAATCTCACTTATCTATTCCTTTCTCCAGTGATGTGACAAGGCGTTTGTTCAGCATTTCAGCTGCATGTCTAATGGGAAATATTGGGATTTCCCAGTTGGACCAAATCCAAGACAATCCAGTCTGGTTTTCTGTCTCCAAAAGTGACCGTTTTCATGAAAATGGGAACAATCTGCTAATCACACAAGAATTCTTCCTGACCTCTAAGAAACACTGGCTCCAACACTGGCAAAATACGTAACATGAATTCCACTAATTCATCTCAAGAGAACAAAAACTTTGGTAAATATTCTGAAGCAGTTTTGCGGACCTGTGACATTTTGTTACAGCCTTCTGTGTGAAATTGTGTTGTTAATTTCTTTATTATCACATTAAATTATCCCATTGTTATTGTGGTTTAGGAAAGCAGAAGTTCCTAATCTCTCATCTTCAATCCATGTGTTAATGCATACATTTATTATTATCTTCTATTATTATTATTTTATATTCTGTCATTATCTATATCTATACCTGCTTCTGTCACAGTATCACTGCATTTACCTATGCCACTTGTGTTATTCAAAGATAATTTATTGCAATTGCATTTACCCACAGAAAAAAAATCCATGCTCAAAATAAATAATCAAGCCCCAAGATCTTTCATTATAAGTTTTCCATGTTTGAACTAAAAGTGCAAAATAATTGGTCAATATATTGGGCTAATACCTTAACTGGATCTGCAGGAAAAAAAAATTATTAGCAAATGTGTGAAATACCATCAAACACAAAAAAGTCCCCTGAAATATGAAGCAAATTAAATTCTTGAAGATAAAATTAACATGTTGCTGGATTTTGTCTTTTTTTTCTTTTTCTTTGGGCCAGTGTTTAGAATTGAATTACGTCAGTAAATGCTTTGGTTTCTTTAGTTCATTGCCCTAGGAGGTGTCTGGGAAATGTTTTTTATAAACATAATCAGCAGTTTTGTGCAGCTTTTTTATTATTCTTAGTATATGGGAAGGTTGAGACTTTGGGATGATTTGATTCTGTAGTAACAACTAATTAAATTCTAAAATGTTACCCAGCAACTCTGTTCAGTGCACACAGGTTTTTTCCAAGAATCACCGAAAATAGTCTACAATATTTACAGAAACTCAACAAATTTTACAATTGCGTTAGACATTCCAAAGAGAAAAAGAAATGCAAATACAACACCTCTGCACACTGTATTTATTTAGTACTGGGCCTACAAAGTCTGGAAAGGTGGGATTTAGGGTTTTTTTCCTCATATGTCAACCACTGGGATGTCATTTGCATCTTTAACTTAATGAAAAGGGAAAAAAAAGCCCAAAAAAGCATTTTTGGCTCAGGAACAGGGTGAACAGTCTGTGGCTAAATAGCACCAGTGTCGCAGGTTATATTTTCATTACTATGTCTTGACAACAAAAGAACTTCACCACAAATTTTTAGAGCAACTAGCAAAGAACAGGAGAAAAATGCCACTGTTGAAACATGTGGGTACACATTTCATCTCATCACAGGATCTAACCATTTTAATCAGTTTTTTTGGTTTGGGGTTTGGTTTTGTTTTTATTGGGCTTTTTTGGTTGGTTTTTTGTTTTGCTTTATTTTTTGTTTTGTTCTGGTTTGGGNCAAGATGAAATAAGCTTTTGAGTCTTACAGAGCACTCTTATTTCAAAACTTTTCTTCAGGTGAGTGTCTGTGTGGGTGTGTTTTTCCTAAGGATATCCATGAAGCCTCCCTCCTAATGACTCCAGGGGAATTTTAGCAAGATTTTTTTTTCCATGACAGAAAGAAAAAGTCATCAAGTTGAATGACGGCAAAGCTCTACCAAATCAGACCAATACATGAGGGCACAGAGAAAGACATCTTCAGTCGACTAAAAAATTCATCACAGATTAATGATAAGAATATGGAAAATGTTCATTGCTTGGTTTGCATAGGAAGGCATAAAAGTGGGTGTTTGTGGTGTTCCCCCTCCCTTTCCCCTTCCACTTCCCTTCCCTTAATATTTTTTTACCATTGGGAAAAGCCTGCACACCCACACTAGTGAAACCCAGATTTAGCCTACCTATGGTTTATGACAGAATGCTCTCAGTATTTCAGGCCTTTGCTGAATGCCTTGTCATGCAGGTTGCTCAATGACTCAGGAAAATCTGGAGGAGAAAAAATGCTATGTATAACTGAAATTCAATTCAGTGCCAACTGGATGTGATAAAAAGATCACAGAAACCTGCATCAAAATAGTCGAGCAGCTAGACAGGGGGAGAAATACACCCATTCACCATTAAGGAAATGTTTGGACTAAAAGTGCAAAATAATTGGTCAATATTGGTCTCTGAAATTAAAAGATGTTTTAATACCAATGACTTTTTTTTTTCATTTTGAAGGATGTGAAGTAAGTGTGTTTCAAAATGTATTACATATTCATATAGCTGTATTGAGTTTAAAAAAAATTCAAACCAGCTAAGGGATAGATGTGGCACTGATAGAAACACAAGAAGATGGGGATCATGTAACCTATCTAACCCATCTCCTCTTCTGAATTCTTCTGAATCATTTCTGACAGAGCTGTCTCACTGTGGGAACAGAAGGGTTTACCCCACTGTAGGGAGCATTTCGCTCCTTGTATAGACCTCCCTGTTCAAATATCTAATTTTCCTTTCTTTTCTCGCAGATAATTGCAGCGTATTAAAATTATGGGAGAAGTTTTTGGTGTGGGGGTGTTTTTTGTGTTTAGGGAAACTTTTTTGTTGTGTTTTCTTTGGTTGGTTTTTTTTGTTTGTTTGTTTATTTTTTTACCTTTTTTTTTTTTTAAATAGGCATTTGTTTAACATAGAGCTGGGAAAAGATTTTACAATACAGGTATTGGTGGGAAGGTATTACTGTGTCTATAAACCTCATTACAATACCAGTGAATTTAATGGGCATGTCCTCTTTGACAGGATAAAATGATAGATGACTTTTGAGATAAAATTATGGATGTTCTTTGCCACTGGACAAAATAGTTCCTCTTATAGGACCAGGACACTAAGAAAATGCAAAACCCAGATATTTTGAGAAGTTGGGGGGAGGAAAAAAAAGACAGTATCCCTTTTACTGTTATGCACTGTAATTTCGTGATTATGAATTCAGATTCAGTATGTCGAGCTATTCTTTTTTCTTATTCCCAATATAACTGTTAGACACACAAAAGCAGGATCAGGTTATCCAGCTTCTCCTTCTGGAAGATTGTTTTTCTCCTTGTAAGCACTCCAATATCGATTACTGTACGTGAGTCCAGGAAAATGGAACCTCAGCACCTGTAACACCACTTTTTCGTAAAGGAAGAGTGAGAAAGCAGGAACTACCAGCTCACAGGGAACAGGGATGCTGCCAGGGGATGTTCCTGCTGTGCTGAGGAAGATTCTCCCTTGGCTGAAAACTCCATCAGCCCTTCGTGCCAGTTCTGCAAACAGCTGGGACACCTCAAAGTGTTTTAACCTCTACAACTAAACTTCCTGCTTCAGGGAATCATGCTTATCAGTAGTCTGGCCGTGTCTGGTTGCAAAGACACCTAAAGAAATTGCAGTGTTTGAATCAACGCTGGCTTTCTGAAACTGTTTATGCTCTCGATTTAAAGCAGGCAGTGAAGCTGCGGTTCTTTTTCTTTAGGGCACAGTGGCATCTAGTGGTCCTACACGGAGTGGGTGAGAAAGACAGAAAGTATATTAAAAAATAGCTTCCCTTTCCCTTTTGCTTTTTCCCGTCCCTTTCCTTTCCATCTCCTCTCCTCCCCTCCCCTCTCCTCTCCTCTTCTCTTCTCTCTTCCTTTTATTTTTGCTGTCTTCTTCTCTTCCTCTTTTCAAGAATTTATTTTTTACAACTCTTGCAATTGAATGGGTTTGGGAATATATTTGTCATGTGCTCAAAATTCTTCACTAGAGATCTGAGCAAGTGCTTTGGGAAAGGAACTGGAGCACTTATGCTGTTCAGCGACTTAATTTCAATCCCATTAAAAATCATGTATTTTTCAAGTTGGTTAGAATGTGACTGTCACAGTTACACAGATAGCTGAGTTTTGGGTTTGGCTAATGCCAACAGTTGGACTGATTGCAAGCTTTAAGAAGCCACATATTTGAGAGATTCAGCACTTAAAATATATATATTTGTTACTATATATTCAACTTGATAAAATTTCACACACCAAAAATCTTTCCATTTTTTTTCCCAGAGATTTTTTCCAGCATTTGTCATGATGGTGAGGGATAAAGAGCATTTCTCCTGTTGGAGCTCCAAAAAAACAAAAAAGTGGGCCAAGCAAATGTTGTGAGATTACCATTGAAAAGAGATTTATCCAGAGAAACAGTCTGTAACTATCATATCTATCCTTCTGAGAAGGAAACACTCCAAAGCTAATAAGGATCATGTTTCTTTTTGTTATGGTGAAGGTCTAGCAGTGTCCCTGGGCATCTCTCCTTTTCTGACAGCTTGCTTTGCTGGTGCAGGGCAAAAAATGAAAACCAAAAACAACGACAAACAAGCTGAGATAATGATGTTGGCACTGCACACCTGGTGGCTTTAGAATGAATGTCACTGGGAAGCACCAAGGGATCTGCCTTCTTATTGAAATGAGGGTGGAATTCACACTGGCATTAATGTAAGTTAGGAGAGCACAGCCATGGGAGAAAACACCTCCAATGTAGAGGGAGGAGTTCTACTCTTTACCACTTATAAAAAATAATAGCAATGAGGAAATCACAAGAAACAAATGTTTTTGTGGCTGATGGAAGTAGTGCCATGGGTCTCATCAGTTTCAGCCATTTTTTTCACTTGCTGTATTTGTGACTCCATATGCTAGGCTACCAGTGCAGGGGGGGAAAGAAAGAACTTACTGCTGTAGGAAATTCAATAACAACAAGGCATCCCTGGTTTAGAGCCTATCTTGCAGAGCTCTGTGATGACTTCAGCCGTGTTCATTCCATATCAAAGCATTTTTTAAAAGCCACTAAAACCAGCTATGAGATACAGAATAAGGACCTGACAAAGAGTGTAATGCTATGGAATATAATGCACTTCCTGAGTCAAAACAGAAGCTGAAAAATTAATTATTCTTAGAGTGATGAGGAAAAAAATCACTGTACTTTGAACATTTATTCTTTCTCAAAAGTAGTTATATCTTGAATGCAAGAAAAGTGTTTGTTGGAAAACACCAACATAACAAATATTGCTGAAGATGTGCATTTTTCATGAGTTACAGAGCCACAAAATGTTGTCCTTACTTGCCAGAAATACAAGTGGGATGAGCAGGTAAATGGTGCATTGGGTGAAGAACTGGATGAAGACCAATTAACTTTCAATTACAAAATTCCCCTGCTAAGACTTCTTGGGAAAAAGACCAAACATTAAAAAAATGGCAAGTGAAAGAAGAGTATGTAGGTCTGAATGCTTTCAGTTACAAAACAAACCGAAAAAATTTAAAGTAAATTAAAGAAGAATTAAATCAATAAAACCTGTATCAGCAGAGAAATTTTGGAGAAGAGAAAGATGCTAACTAAGATTATTCTAGATTACACATAGAAGTTTATAGTGACAGCCAATATTTGAGCAAGAAACTAGGATTCTTTTGGAAAGAAAATATATATTATACACAATTCCTACCAGGGTACACATGAGTGAAAAACTCAAGAAACCAACCATCTGCTGACATGACTTCCATGAAATGGTTTTCAGCTCCAAACAAGACACATGAATGCCACTCTGCAAACTTCATTCCTGAGACACCTGCATAGAACTTGGCATTGCAAAGCCATGCCCAGCCCCATGCAGAGAGAGCAAGGACCAGGCAGACAACAGAGTGTTAGCACTTGGCATTTTTTATGAGTAGTTAAAAATACAGCACACAGCTGAGAAATCATATTTGGTTAGATTTAGGTAAAGAATTACATGGTAAATGAAATGAAAGAAACAAACTCTTTCCACTCTTTGTCCTGTGAGTCTGAGCATTTTAGAGTTTTCCAGGCTTTAATTAGGTTGTTCCAAGCTCACAGAAAACAAATACACAGAACAAACATTTCTAATTTTGCAGCCTACTGATGTGGATGAGCCATGCTATGACCTAATTAAAATAAACAATGCTCTCCAAGCTCATAATCACATCTAGCTGAAATGAATAAAACATGGTGTGCAACACTGAGAAACATCAAAATGAGAACAAAAGAGAGCCAGGACATGGAGATTTTTGGATTCCCACAAGGCCATATACTGGAAAGCATCTTTCTCTCTTCAAAGACACCTCTCTGTGTTCAAGTAACAGCAATCAGGATTGGCTTGTGTGATGGTTCTCTCTTTCCTTCATGGTAATTAATCTAGATCTGGTAGCCTCAAATACATGGGAATAAAGATCATTCAAAGACAATGGAGAACATACTTCAGTAAATTTTACTGTTAACCTTTTCCTCCTGTTCCTGTTGAGAGCTTTTCAAGGCTGCTCTTTGTTAAAAGACAGACATACGTATTCTGAGGAAACTCAGATTAAAGTCAGCTCCAACCTTGTTTCTAGAGAGATTAATAGGGAAGGGGAAAAAAAAAACCTAAATAACCCAAACCCTAATACTCTGCTTCTATCATCTATTTTCTATCCTCCAATAGCCAGCAAAGTCTTGACCCTTCTTAGATTTCTTTGTTGATCTTTAACCGTCCCACAGAACTGAAAACCCAAAAAATCCAGTTGATTAGTCAGATAAAGTTCTATCAAACTGGATAAAGATAGGAAGATGCTTTCTTTTCAGGAGCAGCAGGGAAACCCTGCCTTTCCAAATCTGAACTACTCAGTTTTTAAGGTGAAGGAAGGAAACAAGCAGATAGCATAAATCAATTGCGTTCTCATGAGGTCTTCAACCTGGTACAAGAAAAAACTCATGTGGGAAAATAGTCTCAACTTCACAGTACCCTTGCTTACAGAGGTCCTGTACCATTTTAATAATGAATTACGCGCTACAGTAATTATTATATCCTGTTAAAAGAAACAAAGATTTCACTGTCACTGTGATTTCACAGTCACCACTATGCAGGAACCACTGTGTCCCCTCAGTGATGGGTGATACCCACAACAGTGGGTACAACATTTACGGTACAACATTTAGTAGAATGTTTTAAATAACAGTGTATGGGTGATTTGCAATTCCTTGCTTAGGAGGTGAACAATTTTATGAGAGATTGAAGCCCCTGTGCAAAGCATTGCTTTTGAGGTCCTTCCTGAGCAAGTCTCAGCTGTCCATGACTTTCTCCTTACCCCTGCTATTTTAAAAAATAGCAAAAATAGGGAAAAAAAAACTTTATGTGACCATCAGCATTCCATACAGTAGTGATGCACTGGGGATTTATGAAGACAGAAAAGCTATGTAGTTACAAGTTAGAAGACAAACATTTCCATGGCTGATATATACTAGTAGCCAAATTTTTAATTGAATTTAGCCTATTATACTTTTTCTCATCAATAAACAGTGGTATTTTCAGGAATTGTCAGTGTTACTGACCATAATTACAAAAACAAAGCAGAAAACAGCCATAATGTTCTTGAAAAAAATCTAAGGATGTGCTTCCTAAACTCCATTATCTTCCAGGACATTTCATTAGTAAGATTAATTATTAACATCTGCATATAAAGGTAAAACAATGCAACTCATTAATCTAAAAACAGTATTGATTATGTGCCATCTCCACTCTGTCATGACATGTGATAAAAGCTGAAACAGACCGACCACCTTCCCGTAGCTTTTGAGACTAAAAAGGGAGGCCAGCAGCCATTCCTGCCTTTCCATACCTTGACCTACACACTGGATAAAGCTGAGACCCCTTGAATCAAAACACTTAAGCAGGTGTGCTCAATTATTTATAAACAAACTGGAACTTGCCTGGGTATCTCTCCTGGTGAGGCTTTCCCTGCTGGTTTCCAAGCCGAACGCTCTGAGCGTTGTGTCCCAACCAGGGCGGTTCTACCACAAATTGAACCAGAAAGTCATGCTAAACACCTTGAAAGCACACTTTGAGTAAAAATACCCTTTGTATTCCCTGCCCACCTTGTCCAGTGAGCCTGCCTGTGTTCCACAATTGTTTTCTAAAGGCCTCAGGCAAGTTTTACTGCTGTAAAGGAATGGGAGGAATGGCTGCTGCGCTGGGCTGCCTCAGTTGATATGGGAAAAGGCACAACAGTTCCATTCTGTACAACTCAGTCATGGGTGAGCTAAACTATTTCAGCTATGTGGAAATAAAGCCTGCTGTGCACTCATGAGATTTACACTGACATGGCTCAGTTCCACACAGAACTTGCCTTTCACCGGAGGGTTTAGAATTCCTGACACCACTTTTTTACTGAAATATGGAAAAACAGAAGTGCCCATTCATTTGCCCGAGTCAATGTTGACACATGGCTAAACTCTTGAAAACCTCAAGTTTTCTAAGCTAAAAGTCTTGAAAATAATGTATTTTGTCTGCTAAATCTTCGTGCCAACAAGTGTCACCCTAAGTTTGCTTGCTTTTCAGTGTTTCCATTTTATTCTCACACAGTTTCAAGAAAACTATGTATATTTTTAGAACTTCTCTACTTTGTTTACATATTTCTCGTCTGGGAGGAGAAATATGATTGATGGTGATGTTCACCATCCAGGTCAAAGAGGTGGCAACCTGTGTGGCCAATCTCTTGCCTTTTGTACAAATGTATATAAGATGGAGTCAGAAAAATTAAAATAGAGCTATCCTGCCTGACCTTCTGCTCCCTGCCTCATTCTTTGTGTGTCGTGAACAGCGATATCTGGTGACCTTGACTGTGCCTTCATCAGGTGATCCTGTCCGTGCCTTCATCTGGTGACCCGTGTGAGGACTGCAGCCTGCTGTGTGTCTGACGTAACAAGTGTAAGAGATGGACTCTACCCTTGCCTCAAATGATGCCCTCGTGTTGGACCTTTGGCTTGAGGTTCTAGAGAGGGAGGGAGCCTCCGTTTCTGGAGGGGACTTCCAAGAATTGTTCTATTTTGCTAGAACCCATGATTTCTTCTGCAGTGTTCAGGCAGCTTTCTCTACAGCAGAGTGGAGATTCCTGGGTGACCACCTGCTTCAGTTTTTTACTATGGATTGCAGTGTGGATCTTTTGAGGTTGCTAGCAACCTGGAAAAGGCTGCAAGGGGTGCTGAGTAACTCACACCCTCCCAGTTCTGGGATTTCAGAGGATGGCTCCAGCCTGATGTTGTCTCCCGGACTGGGTGCCAGGGGAGACGGTGGAGTTTTTTCTCCTGCTCCCGCACCGCGATCGCGGCGCTGGAGTGCGGAATTTAACCAGTTAAACTAACCAAGCAAATACGTTTTGTTTCGTTATACAACACATTCTGCCTTTTAAAGGTGCAAAGACAATTAAATAACATGTGGTGTTGCATTGTGTTTTGGTTTGTAATAATGGTTTGTTCTTTTCTCCCCTTTGTTTCTCGAAAAATGTTATGTCCCAAGTTTATCCCTGCCCCTTTTTGCTGTCAATTCTCCTGTATCCTTCCCATCCTTCTCCTCTGAGTACTGTCATTTGACTGCTCCCTCTTGCTTCTAGAAAATTCGTGGAGTGATAGGCTAGGAACAGAGAAAGTTCCTCCCTCGTTGTTCCTATTGGATCCCCAGGCAGTGCCTCTAATCCTAATCCACTCCTACTTTGTTCCCTATTGGTTGATGGTTTGATCCCTCCTTCTGTACCTCCCCTGTTTATAAACTGACACTGCTCAGCTGCAGCACCTCCCCTGAGACTGACAGCCCCATCTGGGACTGAATAAAAGTCTGGGACTTTGCCCTCCAACTGAGTCCGACTCCTTCCTCCGCCGTCGTTGTAGGCCTCTCTCGTGACCAAGGGAAAGTTCCCTTAGCTGCCCCTCTGGTTCAGAAGACCCAGAGGAATGTCCCCCACATGTCTGTGGTGTCAGGCTAGCCTGGGTGGAGGGAGACACTGCTCCGAGAGGAACACTGCGACAATGGGGGAATTAGAAATAAAGTATGGCTTTGAAACTAAGAGTTACATTTTCTTTTCTGAAGTTTTAGACATTTAATGAAAGTTACACACAACTGGAATGTTTTATGCAGAGGTTTTTAAAAGGTACTTCAGATATTAGTTGCGTGTCTTGCCTATGAAGACAAAACAGAGAAGTTATACAATCTTAGAACTACTAAAATTACATTTCTGTGGTTGATTGTCCAGAGGATTGAACTGACAGGCAAATGTTCCTTATCTATTCTTAACCTGGATCAATTTTTGCAATGTGGGCTAGATGTAGAATGAGTTTTTTGTTTCCATTACTTTGCTAAAATAGGATTTGGTTTCGATTAACTGAATTTATTAGAATTAATTTGTTAATTAATTGAATTTATTGGAACTACCAATTCTTCAGTGTTTGAAGGCATTACTGAAAAACAGTAATAAATCCATCAACCCCATTCACCTTGAACTAAAAGAAATTTTAAAAGACCATCTGGGAGGTCTCTTAATTTCTGGTTTAGTATCTGCTTTGCACTACACTGCACTAGGTTAGCCTGATATAAATAGGTTGAGGGGTTTTTGCAAAGGGGCTTTTTGCAATCTTTTGGATCTGAGAATCCATTTTACTACCTTTGATGCTTCTACTCCTTTACCAGCTCAGAGTATCCAGAACTCAATTGCCTTTGGGCTGAGCAGCAATAAAAGAATATTTATGAGTCTATATGCACAGAATGTAACATAAATAGATCATAAATAGAGTGAATCAAAACCTACTCTTTTTATTAATGTTGCAAATTCAGTTTCTGATGAATCATGGAATAATACAGACAAAATATGTTTATGACCATAGTGCATTTGAAAGATGACTATCAATTAGAATACAGGAAGACAAGAATACAAATTCTTACAATCAAATAGAACTTCCTTGAAGGTAACAATATTTTTAAGCTATGAAATTGTTAAGTAGTTCCACGTTCCAATAAAAAACATCACCCAAAGTTCATGGTAGGAGCTACCATTGGTACCATTGGTATTTAGAATATAAAGCTGCACCTGGCATCTTGGGAAATGTAAAATATAAAAAAAACAGAAAGATGTATTTTCTTATGCAACAGGGAGAATCTGAATGAAAATACATTAAAAGGATAATCTAGTTCTGAATGCTGTAAAGCGTAAGAAGTACTCACTATGGTGTTTAGCTGATCTCCAGTAAAAGCAGCACCTCTTGCCTCTCTTCCAACAGATGAAATGAAAATGTCCTATGTTAGAAAGCATAAGCAAAAGGAATTGTTCCCATTGATAACAGAGAAATGAAGGAGACAGGTGGCTAGTTTTGGCAGTAAAATAGGGGACAATGTACAAGAGAAATATAAAGAGGACTGGAAAAAACACTGAAATCTCATGTTCTTCCCTTTGGTCCTTCTTTAGATCAGAATTTGGCATTTTGCTGTTACTTCACAGCCGCGGCCTGGTGGGTCTAGTGGGCCTTCAGGCGCCACGGCAGTCCGTGGTGGAAGTGCCTTTATCAAGGCACTCTGTGTGCCAGGTGCACAGACACTTTCGGGTTTGGGGAGAGCGATTCAGCTCTTTTGTGAAAGGCTGCCAAGGTAGCCTTGGTCCAGGAGAAGGTCAGGCGACCCCAGGAAGCACGATGCGAGACGCCGCCTTCTACTCCAAGGCTCTTCGTTATTCAGGAGCTCCTAGGGTCTGAAGAACCCAGATGCTCAGGGGAGCACACTTTTATACACTTGTCTGAGGGCAAGGACAAGAACTTAGACCAATCAGGGCAAAGATTAGGAAGACAAGAAAGCAACCAATCAATGAATGGATCCCAAATAAACCAAGAGTAGAACAGAGAAAGTAGGAACTGTAGAAATGAGAAATGAGGGAGGAACAATCTGCATTCTGCAGCGAAGACTCATGGGGGTGTTTCAGTTACCTCGCCACAAGTCACAGGGGAGTCACTTCGAGAGACCTCCCAGAGGGCAAGGCCTGCCACCTTGAAAATAGTTCATGTGCTGCACACTCTCCAAGGGACAGTGATCTCCTTTGCGGCAGCCGAGGGGTGCTGCCACGCTTTACAGTTACAGAGACACTCCTTGTGGTGCAAGCCGGTATTTTTAGGGTTGGGGTTTTTTTCAGGACAAGTAGTCACTTGTCTACTAATCTGGTTTAATATCTATTTTTTCTTCCTGTAGAAGTATATACCTACATTTTTATATACATGTACCAATTTCATTCAGGTGTTTCGGGAGTACCTTCAGTTTTAGCTGGTGGTCCAAGAACTGCAGTAGAAAGATGTCAGTTACAGAGGCCTGAAAGGTGAAAAGTTGTGAGTGTAAGGGATAAAATAACATTTTGGGTCTCTTCAGACATGGAGGCTCCTCTGGGCTCTGTTTCTTCGGGTCACAGCCCTTCAGCCTTTGGAGGTGGACCTCGATCCCACCATCTCTTGCCTGGCAGCTCAGACTGCCTTAATCCTGAGGAGCCCAAGGAAGCAGGAGACCAGGACACTCCCTGAAAGTGCTGTGGCACTGCCACCGAGTCAGTGGCTTGTGGCAGGCAGGGTGGTTTACGATTGCAAGCTCATATATCTGTCATTCAGCGTGCACGCCACCTGCCCCACAGGACTAAGGCTGGCAAACAGTTGTTAGGGTCAGTTTATTAAAATCAATTAAAATGCCTCTATTTTCCTAATTTCCTTACAGCATTACACCCTCTTTCTTTACCCACTGGCTGAGGTATTTGGAAGGTACAGACTTCCCAATCCACCTACAACATGTCCCCGCTTAGTATAGACTCCTCCATGTAACACACAATACATGATCATTACATCTAGTTTTAATTCTACTCTGGATGCAAAACTTAATGTTCACAAATCTATTAAATCTTAGTTACTCTTCCCAAAGTTCAGCACTTTATCATGACCTTAGCTGAGCAGTGGTCTGCATCAACTAATAGAATTTCGAAGTGGAACAGGTTCTCTCATTATCCTCTGATCGGGCCTTATCTACAAGCAGATTCAGACTCTGTTTGTAAGGACACATTTTTCTGTTACTGTCCTCTAAACCACCTCTAACTATAAATTATTTATTTCAATTGATTATAGTAACCATCATGGGCAGATATAGTAGCCTTAACTGGAACTTCTTACTGCACCATCCAAGTACAAATCCAGGTTGCTCTTTTTGAAACAATATCGAAGCAAATACATTAAAGACAGCAAAACCAATTACTAAGTAGAGATGGATGTTCTAGACCCAAACCAACACCAGGGAAGAAACCTCCCTTGCCAGTCAGGTGCCCACAGAGGGGCTTGGGTCAGTGCTGGGGCTCTTGGGGCGCCAACTCATCCCCTTTGTTCAAGGGTGTTCAGGGTGTTCATTGGTGGTTTTGTGGTACTGATGAAGCCTCAGAGTACAGTTAAAATTGGGGGTTGTTGGGGCCTAAAGGGTACTGAACCAGCCCCCCAATGCAGGTGGATTTCTAAGGGGGTATTTGGGGTGCTGATGCAACCCCCAGGAAGAAGAGTCCGCTCTTCCCTCTTGTTGCAATATCGGACACACAAAGGATGAGGCAGACAGCAGAAGGTCGGGGGGAAGTTATATTTTAATTTTTCTGATTCTATTTATATACACTTTTTACAGAAGGTAAAAGACTGACTACACAGGTTGCCACCTCTCTGACCTCGTAGGTGAACATCACCATCAATCATATTTTTCCTCCCAGAGGAGAAATACGTAAGCAAACTACATGATTCCAAATACGTACATAGTTTACATACAGCTGCGTGAGAATTTTCACTACAAAACTGCAAACACTCACAAGGCAAGAAAACTTAGAGCGATACCCTCCCTCCTGATCCCCCACACTCCCCAAGAGGCAGCAACCCTGCAATAGGGAGTTCTCAAAATCCTGTGTCCCCTGCTGCAGCAGGGACATCCCAAGGTTCTGTTGCCCTTTACCAGCCTATGGAACTGGTTTGGGCGGCTAATATTTGGAACCCCTCCCAACATAAGAGGGAGCAATTTGGGGTCCCTCAAAACCCACTGTTACCCCACAGATGCCCTTTTCCCCTAGACCTGCTGGGGAAAGTTGGCTTTCCACCCCAACAGCTGTTTTTGGAGTACAGACATATTTATTCTCAATAACTATTTAATTATTGACAAGGACCATCTTCCAGAGATGAGCAGGTGCAAATAAGGCACTTTCACACCAAAAAAGCACCAAATTATTTTCAAAAGGAGAAACTCAGGAAGAGTAGAATCCCCCAAGACCCGCAAACCCTCCCGAACTCTATAAAACCCCTGTGCTTGTATAAATCATACCGTTTGTGTACTCCACAGAGTAAATGTAGGTCTAAAAGAAAATAGAGAACAATTTGTGGGAAATTGCAAAAGAGCATCTGGGGTGTTCCCCTATTTTAATGATTGTCCCTTCATTTTAGGAAGCCTCCCTCCCCTTTTGGATATGTGTCCTCTGTGTTTTAACATCCCCCACCAAAGAAAAATTTTTGGGGAAAAGTAAAGGGCTTTTGGGGTGTTCCCCTACTTTAGGATACTTCATTTTAGGATCCTTCACCTCCATTTTTGGGGCTGGGTGTGGGAAATAATCTGCAGGGTATCTATGACTAACACACAGTTCCCAGACAGTGATAAGGCCAGAAATATTTACTAGAAAAGCATACACTTTTTATAATATTTTTACCATCAGATTAAATTAACACGACTCTAGATAGCCAACAGAATAAATGTTTCATGTTATAAATTAATTTATCTCTGCAGTTTCGGTTGTACAGTTTGGGTTCAGGTCTTCTCATTTCGGGTGTACAGTTTGGGTTGGAGTTTCCTCATTTCAGCTGTACAGTCTAGGTTCAGGAAAGGGAAAAGCGAAGTATATGGGCACCCGAAAGGCAGCACTGCAGAATAGAAAAGGGAGGAAGAAAGGGAAAGGGGGACCATAGAGACTCCTCTGGATAGACAGCTTTAGTGGCCAAACAACTGCTGAGTTCAGGCCATGGTAACAACAAATTACACACCCTGTGAGGCAGGAGGTGGACCCTGGACACAAGCTAATCCACAGCCTGGACATGGGAAAGACTAGCCAATGGACAGTGACCTTGATGGGGGGAACCAATGGGAAGGATAAATGGTAGAATAAAAGGAGGTACTCAGGAGAACCTGGGTCCCTGCTTAGCAGACTGTTGTACAGGGTGTACCTCTGCCTCAGTGAAGAGAAGGGATACGCCCCTCCCCTAGCTCCCCGGATTTTAGTGGTTGGATGTTTATTAAACCAATTAATCCCGTTCAATAGTGACTGGCGAGCAATTTATTGCAAAGGTGTGAGAAATGAATGGGAAAAAGGAGGGAAATGCAGAAAAAGGGAGTCGAAAAGTGTGAGAAACATGAGGGTCAAAAAGGGTGGGAATCGTGAGGGGAAAAGTTTGAGAAAAGTGAGAGGATAAGTGTGAGAAACAAGGAAAAATTAGAGAAACATGAGGAAAAGCAAGAGACCTGGTTTTTTCTGCATTAGTAAACAATTAATTAAACAGTACTGTTATAAATAAAGTTGATTTTCATGGGTAGTGGTCTGGAGTAGGGTTGACTTTCGTAGGTGGGGTTGTGAGTTGTTAATCTAATGAGTTGTAAAGTTGGGTTCGATGTACTGTTGCATGGGGGTGGATGGCCACTGGAGGGGAATGGGGAGAATTTGATGAATTGACCAGGAGCACCTTCTAGAACATGACTTTATGAGGTGAGGATCGAAATTCGAACTGTGATTGGAAAACAAGCCAGCCAATAAGATCAGGGAATTTCAGAATGATTGGTCAGGACTGCACCTCAGTGTGGACCAATCAGTGGCCATAAAAGAGACCAATCAGTGTGCGGATTGAAAAACACACCAATCCAGCAGCAGGAGAGACTTTAAAAATCCTGGGTGGGCAACACCTGGGCCCTTTGGTGGAACATTCTGTCCAAAGAAGCACCCTGTGTGTGCACATCCTGGGGATGCACACAGTAACTGTTTCTCTGAATTGCCGAGCAGACTGTAGGCTTATCCTAGGGCCTCATTTTCAGCTATTGTTTTAAAGTTTTAATAAACAGGCTTAAAAATCACCATCCTTGTTTTAGCCCGTTATTTTTAACAATTTTCAGGGTCTCATCTGGGATAGCCATGCCTGGAGGTGACCCCAGAGGACAGGTTTGGGGAGATGCATCCGGCTGATTTTTGGCTGCCCAGATTTTGGATTTCTCTGTGGTCAAAGAGGGATCTCTAGCTACTCCCGAAGAACAACTGGAGATATGGCAATTCAGACTGTGGAAGCCCTCCGAGAGGGAGCAGAGCTCACAACACACCAGTAAGTGTCGCGAGTGGGGCAAGACATAAGGGGGTATGTTCGTGGATGATGAGTGAGTGAGACAGGAGCTGGCAGCTCAGACCAAGGGGTCTAGCTGGATTGTGGGATACCCAAGAGCATCCAGGGCTCTGCTGGATTGAGGATATGCCCAAGAGCATCCAGGGCTCTGCTGGATTCAGCCCTGGTTGAGGGGCATAGCTGGATTGAGGGATATCCAAGAGCATCTAGGGCTTTGCTGGATTGAGGGTATGCCCAAGAACATCCAGGGGTCTGCTGGAGTCAGCCCTAGTTAAAGGGGAAATTCCTTGCAGCACAGCAATGGGCTAGAAGGGAGAAAGCCGCCAGTTGTGAGAAGTCCCTCTGTCCATTAGGGTAGGAGGGAGGTTTTAGAACCTGCCAGTTAGAGTTGCAGTTTGTTCTAAGTTCTCTTTCGTCTTTCAAGTGTATTCGGTAGTAAGATTTGTTTTAAGTGCACACTCCTTTGCTTTGTTTGTTATTAGTTGTTATTTGTTTATGAAAGTAAGATTTTAGTTGGTGTCAGAGCCTTTGTTTGCCTGAGAGTATATTGTGATTTTTTTTTGTAGGACTGAGGATTGAGGTGAATGTCTTGTTGCTGGTTTGGTGTAAAGATTTTAGTTGTTATTTCAACCATAGAAGATCTGTTTGTTGAATTTAAGGGTTTTAGTTCTGGAAGGAGGACAGTTCTGAAGTGTGTGACATCCTAGATGCTCAGAGGAGCCATTTTAGTCATTCTTGGCTCAGAGGAGCCATTTTCACTGTTCTTGGAAGGGGAGGGCTCTCCTCAAGAAGAGGTGTGGCAGTTAAGTAGTAAGTGATTGACACTAGAGAGGTGGCCCAGAAGGATCCAAGGAAGCATCCAGCCAAGCAGCCATTTTGTTTGTTTTGGGTTTGGTTCCCACCACATACTATTTCCTCACAAATTACCTATTCATTTCCTATTTAGATTTCAGCTGCATTCATTCCCCATTGTATAGTTTGCTTGAATTCCAGTTATTTATTCAAGTTTTCATTGTAATTCACTATAATCATTTAGGTTTAGTTCCTTAGAATCTCCTTCTAGCTAAATTAATTTAATTAATTTAACTATTGTTTTTATAGTCATGGGTCAGTATGTGAGTAAGAGTTCTCGCAAAGGAAAAGCTAAAACCATAGAACTGAAGGATGTACCACCAGATAGTCCACTGGGTGAAATGTTAGAAAATTGGGACAATGACAGAAATTTGAAAGAATTAAATAAGATTAAAATGATAAATTACTGCATTGAAATGTGGCCACAAAAGAGCATTCAGGAAGGGCCCGCCAATTTGCCTTGGTATGGTTCAAAAGAAAGATGGGTATGCCTAGCTTTAAATAAGTATGTCAATTCAAGAGAAATTTTAAATGAAGAGGAAATACAATATGCCGCCTGTTGGCTAGAAAATTAAATCTGGGACAAAAAGATTAGAGGGTATAAAGTGTCAAAAGAAACGAAGGAAAAGAAGAATTCATGAAAAAAATGAGACCCATTAGACTGTCTTCCACCCCCTCCCCCTCCTACTCCTCCATTATTTCTTCATGCCCAACCTGTCCCCCTCCCTGGACAATCCATACCTTTCCCGGCCCCTCAGGTAACGAACCCCAATAACCCCTGCTCTGACCAGTCCCCCTGTGCCCCCTCCGTACTCCCACCGCTTCCCATGAAGAAGGGATAGAAGGATATACAGAGAGATTGACATTGGAGAAGGTGATGGTTAGGGATGTCAGGGGCTCTATCTCCTGAAGGAAATTGATGATAAATTTAGAAATAGGTCCCCTGGGGGAAGAATTTGAATTTTTAGTTGATATTGGAGTGATAGATCATGTATTAAAAAATTCCCAAAAGGATGCCAGCCTAGTAAAGAAGTGTGTAAGGTAAGAGGGGCTAGTAATGAGCGTTTTGAAGTGTCAGTTATAGAGCAAGTCATTATTAAAGGAAATTCGAGAGAAGGATATGTGGATTTATTATATATACCTAAATTAGAATACAATTTATTAGGCTGAGGTTTACAAGTGCAGCTAGGAATAGGGGTAATCCCAGAAGAAGGATCGATAGTGGCAAATGTAGTCTTTGCTGTGAATCAGCAAAGACAACCTCTGTCCTCTGTGCCCCACTCAAGCCTACCCCTGATGTCTGAGCCTAATGCCAAACAGCTTCCTCATCTTCCTTCTCATGTCAAAAGGCCTAGTCAAACTCAGGCCTCTGCACTCCATGCAAATCACCTTGTTCCACTTCTAGCCCCTGAAGGTTACCAGCCACTGGCTCCTAAGCTGCACTCCAGGCCCCTCCTCAGCTGTGGGATGGATGATAGTAAGCTAAGAGCCATTCACTCTGCTACAAGCCATCCTCCCTAGACTGTCACTTCTGCATCAGATTCTAATTCCGTGTCCTCTTTTCAAGGAACTGTGACTTCCTCGAACAATGCATCATGTTTTACTCAAGCAGGAAGCTCTTTCAAGACTTCATCAAAAAGCGTCTAAATTGGCTCCAAGAACTCATAATTTCTTCAGTTTGTATTGAGCAGCACAAACGCACTGAAAGAGAAAACAGCTGGTGCTGCCGCTGATAAAATACTGACGAGTCTCCTGTGTAGTGAAAAACTACTGCTCAATACATCTGTCTCAGGTAAAAGCATTCAAAAAAACACTAGTGAAAAGACTGTATGTAGAAAGCCTGGAAGGTGACCAAGCATCTCTGGCTGACACAAACTCTCCTGCATCAGAAACAACTGCATCTGGTGACACTAAGGCTGAGGCAGCTCACAAAAAAATGTCATTTACTGAAAACACATCCTGTAACCACAGCAATTGTAGTTACTCTATGGAAGACCTAGCTGCATGCTTGCAATTGTGGGAGAAATTTTCTTCAAAATCTGTAAGTGTGCAAAATAAACAGTCAAATGGGGGGCCCAGAGCAAATCAGGATACATTGACTTACAATTTGAAAAAAGATTTTGAACCTCAAGTTGTGGCAATCCCCCAGGCTGCCACAAAGGAGATCACTCTCCCTTGGAGAGTGTGCAGCACATGAACTATTTTCAAGGTGGCAGGCCTTGCCCTCTGGGAGGTCTCTTGAAGTGACTCCCCTGTGACTTGTGGCGAGGTAACTGAAACACCCCCATGAGTCTTCGCTGCAGAATGCAGATTGTTCCTCCCTTATTTGTCATTTCTACAGTTCCTACTTTCTCTGTTCTACTCTTGGTTTATTTGGGATCCGTTCATTGATTGGTTGTTTTCTTGTCTTCCTAATCCTTGCCCTGATTGGTCTAAGTTCTTGTCCTTGCCCTCAGACAAGTGTATAAAAGTCTGCTCCCCTGAGCATCTGGGTTCTTCAGATCCTAGGAGCTCCTGAATAACGAAGAGCCTTGGAGTACAAGAACACATCTCGCATCGTGCTTCCTGGAGTCGCCTGACCTTCTCCTGGACCAAGGCTGCCTTGGCAGCCTTTCACAAAAGAGCTGAATCGCTCTCCCCAAACTCAAGAGTGTCTGTGCACCTGGCACACAGAGTGCCTTGATAAAGGCACTTCCGCCACGGACTGCCGTGGCGCCTGAAGGCCCATTAGGCCAAAGCATCAAGTTGCAGTTGTCTCTTCTTTAGTACTTTGTGAACAAAGACTGCTAAGTGAGCAAGGAGGCAAGATCCTAATACCTGAAGATGGACTCTCTCCAGCCATCAACTAAGAGAGCACATGTAAGTTGCAAGAAAAAGGGAAAAATCTGCAACAGATCAAGTTAGTTTATGAAAACCAAAGGAAAGTGAGTCAATCTGCACAAGATGAAAGACAAAATCTAAAGCTTGGATTACAAAACAAGGCTACTTTTCCTAAATCAGGCACAAATTTTTGTAGTCAGATCTCTCAAGACAGTTGGGACTGAGGGGTGCGGGGGCTGCTAGCGATGGCGGCACTGGGCGTCTGAGATGGGGATCTGAGGCCGATGGTGGCGCTGTCGGTCTGAGGGTAGTGACTGCTCTGGGGACACAAAGGGCAATGATGCCTCTGGTGATCTGAGGGCAGTAGTGGCACTGAGGCCAATGGTGGCTTGGGAGGGTACTGAGGGCACTGGGGGCTGTTTGCAGTTGCCACACCAAGAGAGCCCTCCCTGCCTGCAGCCATCAGCCCAAGGGCAGCAGAGGTTGAAATTGAGGCAGATTCTCTGAGAAGCTTTCATTGCCCCTGAAATGATCACTTGTTTGAAGTTAAGTCTGCTAGATGGCAGTATGTGCTGGTGTCTGGGCTGAGAGCTTTCTTGCAGTCTAGAGAAGTAAAGGCTTCTTTAAATCATTTTTTAATGGACAACAAACAGTTTCCATGCTAAAGCAAGATCTTCAAAAGAAAAGGGAATCAAAAATATCCTACATTAATGAGCATAAGACATGATAGCCTGTGTTGGTCAAATTAGAGTGCTCATTTCCATGGAAAAAAAAACCTAGTGTATTCTTGGCACAAGCCTTTGGCATATTATTGTGCCAGTGAATATCTCTGTACTTCTGTTGATTTGCAGATCCTTTGCCTCCGATGTATTAATTCTTCAGGAACAGCAAATGCAAGCCAGGGAGCAGGATTTTTTGGAATTACCCGTATCTTATTCCACCGTGTGATGCCTTTTGTCTATTGTAAACTCACTCATACCAGTTTTCAACAGTTTTCTTTCCCTAAGTGAAGGAAACTTTGCAGACTTGGAAAAATCATTCATCTTTACAGTTCGGATGGATAGGTTATGCCAGAAGATATGAATACTCTGGAACAGGTCTTAGTGGGAATGTCTTTCTGGGTAAAGATGAATTCCAGGTGTTTGACTTTGGGCATTTACTGCCTCAGTGGAACAGAAACATAACTTGGTTACACTTGGTTACAACTTTTCCAGGTTTTTTACCCTACAGATTTTTGCCGCATGCTTCTGGAAATACCCAATTTCAGTGCATTTTTGCCTGCAAACTACATCTGGAGCAGCAGCAGAGGGCTTCAAAAAGCAGGACATTAGGATTTCATGTCTGAGCAGTTGGGTGGCTTGGGTTGAGGTTCCTAGCCAGAAATACGTGGTTTGCATGTGCATTTGTAGCACACAGTCCTGGGCGGTGCCTGGAGTGAGATCTCACCCCTGCTGGGGACAAGGGCAGCCCCCGGTTTCTGCTGGCTGATTTCTTACAGCTTGTGGCATAGGCTGGGTCAGAGTGGGAGGGCACAAACCTTCGTTTGGTGTATTCTGGTTTGCTGAGTTCATGTTTTAAACCAGGAGATCATTCTGTGATCATTCTTCAGCTTCTCTTTGGCAACTTTAATTCAAAGTTTAAAACACCTATCCAGTGAACCATCAGGGCAGTGCTCCCCTCCTGTTACACGTCCCTTAGGAGTGGAGAACAAGAGTTACTCTGTGCCTGAAGTAATTCCAAGAAAATACCAAGTGATCTTTGGTAGACTTTTGTTTTTCTTCTAAGGAGGATGTCAGTGTTGTCCCTGAGTGAAGCCTATGAGAAGGGCTGCAGTTGAGACAGTCTTGCCTGGCAACACAAGCAATGGGGAGAGTTCCCTGGAGCCTGAAGATCCTGGTAAGAGGAGAGCCCACATTCCTTGAGATGGGTCTAAGAGGGCTGCTTTGAGGTGGAAGGAGATCAGAAGAATTCAGCCCTTGTCTGCAGTGTCTCCTGTGCCTTTAGTTCAAATCCTGCACTGGCACCACCTCCCCAAGCCCTGCCTGTGGGGAATAAATCCCTAAACATGAGTTCTTACGATATTATGTCAAAATGTCTACTCAGTTAATAACTGTTGTTAATGGTATCAATTAAGTACTGAATGCTTAATTGCCCACTGTTAATGTTCTTATATCCCTTTTTTGTTAGTAGTTAATATCCCTAACTATTTATCCCCAACGGGTTAAAGTTTTAATTGTTGATTGCCACATACCTTGTCCCTGTTTTCCATCAGGTATTGTTTCTGCTGCTTCCCAAAGTTAGTGACTGAGAAGAAAATGGAGCCCAGGGTTATATGTAAATTAGAAGACCTCTAATACCATCCAGAGAGAAGATGCTCTAGAACAAAGAGCCAGCATACAATTAAAGGACTAAAAGGAACAGGTCTCAGTAAGGAAAAAGTGGGACTATCCTTCCATTCCACTTATGGTCTTAACGCTGTCACGCTG
>VZDJ01000387.1:0-16748 GCA_008694505.1 Cyanoderma ruficeps
GGGGGGGGGGGTCCCCTGTGTCCCCTTCCTAAAGTGCTTCTGGCCTGGGGGGACAGGAAGGGGACAGCCCTGGGAGGGGACAGGGACATTCCGGGTGTCCCCTCCCCTGCTGCAGGGTGTCCCCTCCCCTGCTGCAGGGTGTCCCCTCTCAGTGACAGCGCTGAGGTCCCCAAGGGGGGCGGGGGGGGTCTCTGATATGGGATCCCCAAAGTGCTCAGGGCGTGGAGAGTCCCCAGGGTCACCAGGGCAGGGGTTTGTCATCGAGGTCCCCAGGGCAGGGGTCTCTGACCCTGATGTCCCCAAGGTCCCCCAGGGCAGGGGTATGTGGCACCAGGGTCCCCCGGGCAGGGGTCTGTGACCCTGATGTCCCTAGAGTCTCCCAGCATGGATCTCTGACCCTGATGTCCTCAAGGTCCCCCAAGGTAGGGGTCTCTGACCCTGATGTCCCCAAGGTCCCCAGCACAGAGGTCTCTGACAAGGTCCCCAGGGTCCTCCAACACAGGGCTCTGTGACATTGAGGTCCCCAGGGTCCCCCAGAGCAGGGCTCTGTGACATTGAGGTCCCCAGGGTCCCCAACCTGGGGCAGGTCCCCGCCCGGAGCAGCCGCAGCTCCCAGGGAAGTGCCCGCACTTCACCCCACCGCGGCTGGGGACAGCAGGGACACTGCTGGGGACAGCAGGGCCACCACCGGGGACAGCAGGGACACTGCTGGGGACAGCAGGGCCACCACCAGGGACAGCAGAGCCACCACCAGGGACAGCAGGGCCACCGCTGGGGACAGCTGGGCCACCGCTGGGGACAGGCCCCGCGCCCCCCTCCTGGCCCTGCCCTGGGGGCTGTGCCACCGCCGGTCCCCAAAGCATTGGGGACAAAGTGACTTTTGTCCCCTGGCACGGCGCGGGGGCCACCGGGACCTGTTAAATAACAAGAGCAGCTCCTCCGGAGCACAATTAAATACGGGGACAAGGGACAGCGACAAGGGACAGTCCTTAAATTAAACCCCGGCCCGGGGTGGGGTCACAGACACTGCGGGAAGCGCAGGGGGGCACCGGGGCTGCCCGGGGGGGGCTCTTGGTGGCCGTGCCCGGGGGTGGCAGTGCCAGCAGGGGCCGCGACAGGAGCCGCCGGCCGGGCTTTGGTGGATTCCAAGCTGCTGAGCCCGGAGTCTTTGTCGCGACACGGTCCCGGCGTCGCCTGGAGCTCTTTCCACTCGTTGAAGTTGAGGTCCTTGAGGCCGCCGGGAACCAGCACGGTGTGCCGGCGCCAGCTGCTCTTCTTGCGGCGGGTCTCCGGGGAGTGGGGCCGGCGCAGGCGGACCCCCATGTCATCGGCAGAGCCCCGCAGGCTCTGCCGGAGCTGTTCCCGCAGCGACGCTCGCCCCGGGGCCACCCAGCTCTGCTCGGCCACCCCCGTGTCGCCGGCCTGTCGCGGCCTCCCCAGCTTCCTGCGGGCCAGAGTGTCGCACTGGATCAGGCGGTGCGAGTTGAAGGACGGGCGGCCGAGGGGTGGCTTGTCGTGGTCGCCGGTCCCCTCTCCTCCGGGCTGTCCCCGCCTCGCCGGGGCTCCCTCGCGGCTCTCCGTGTCCGTCTCCATGTGGCTGAGCTCGCTGCGCTCGTCATCCGCCTCCTCCCCGCGGCTCCCGGCCACCGAGTGCACCTCGGAGCACAGGCTGCGGTCCATGGTGGACAGCGTGGAGTAGCCGGACACGATGGAACGGGCGTCCGGGGCCGGTTCGGAGCCGGCGGAGCGTTCCCGTTCCGTCCCGGCAGCGCCGGAAGCCGCCGGCTCGGTGCCGGTGGCGCGGGGGGCTTTGCCCGGTGTCACTGCGGGTCCCTCCCGCTCCTGCTGCCGGCCCGGGCTGTCCCTGCGCTCCGCGTCGTCGTCGGTGCTGCTCCCCACGCCTTCGGCCTCTCTCCTCTTCTTCCTCTTGCGGGCGGCGGCCGAGACGAAGGGGATGGCGAGGAGCTCCCGGTGCGGCGGCGGCGGCGGCGCTTTGCGCGACGGCCACGTGCCCTGAGAGGGAGGGGACAGCGGGGTCACGGATGGGGGGGACAGGGACAGGGATGGGACAGGGACAGGGATGGGACAGGGACTGGGATGGGAGAGGGACAGGGATGGGAGAGGGACTGGGACAGGGATTAGACAGGGACAGGGACAGAGANGGGGCAGGGATGGGACAGGGACAGGGACGGGGACAGGGACAGGGAAAAGGACGGGGACGGGGACAGGGACAGCTGGCTGTCCCCATCCCCGTGTCCCCATCCCCGTGTCCCCACCCTGGGACCCCTCTCACCTTGGGTTTGGCGGAGCCGCTGCGGGTGGAGCCTGCGAAGCAGAGGGGACAGGGGGGGTTAGAGGGGTCCCGGCGGGGGGGATGCGCTGGGGAGGGCTCTGGGGTGGGGAGGGGTCTGGGGTCGCTGCTCCCATCCCCCAAAGCAGGAGCGGGGACATGGCGGGGCTGTCACACCGGACCAGGGGGTGGCAGGAGGTGACAGGAGGGGCTCCGGTGGTGACAGGGGGCGTTGATCGCCTCACCCAGGGTGACGAGTGGGGACAAAGGGGGCGCAGGACACACAGCCAGGACCCCCGCGGTGGGACCCCAACCCTCCCGCGGCCACGGGGGACAGAGGGGACAGGGCGCTGCCACCACCGCGTCACCGGGGCGGAGCGTGGGGAGGCGGCTCCGTGCCACAGCCAGCCTGGGAACGGGGGCTGGGACAGGCCGAGGGGTTCGGGGGTAGAGAGGGGACACAGAGGGGACACAGAGGGGACACAGAGGGGACACAGAGGCGACAGGCAGCCCTGACCCTGCTGCCACCGTGTGAAGGACAAGGACAGGACACGGACCCCTCTCCCGCCCCGCATGCCCGGGTCGGGGTTAGCAGCTGCTGACAACGAGAGAGGGGGAGGCAGAAAATGGGAGCGCTGACCCTCCCCCGGGGCCTTGGGGACCTCACAGCCCACACTGAGGGCTCTGGGACACCCTGAAGTGACATGTCACCACAGGCACGGGCAGGAAAGCAGAGTGAAAAGGATTTGGGGCTCCCCTGGTGGCCTTGGGGACCCTGGGGACAGTGCCAGGGAGGACACAGATGGCAGAAAAGCAGAGTGAAAAGGATTTTGGGTTCTCCTGCTGGCCTTGGGGACCCAGGGGACAGTGCCAGGCAGGACAGAGGCCACAGGCACAGGCAGAAAAACAGAGTGAAAAAGATTTTGGGTTCTCCTGCTGGCCTTGGGGACCCTGGGGACAGTGCCAGGCAGAACACAGATGGCAGAAAAGCAGAGTGAAAATGGATTTGGGTTCTCCTGCTGGCCTTGGGGACCCTGGGGACAGTGCCAGGCGGGACAGTGTCCCCTCCCCTCCCTCTGTGCCCCCCTGCTCCCGCTCTCTCGAGGTCCCCCAGGGGTTAGTGCGTGAGCAATGCAGCCGGGATCACACTGGATCACACTGTACCCGCTCTAGCTCTCGAGGAGATCCGCTGGAGGAGGAAGAGGAGGAGGAGGAGGAAGAGGACAGCACAGAGAAGTTCGAGGAAAGAACGGAAGAAATCAGTGCAACGTTTCAAAGGCTCCGGCTCCGGGCAGCGCGGGGTCCCCAGGGGCACCCGGAGGGACAAGGAGGGGCCACCAGAGAGGGGGGTGATGGCACAGGGGAGTCGTGGCGCATCCCCAGGGGTCATTCCCATTTTTTTTGGGGGGGAGAGGTGGGAGCTGGGATGTCACTCGTGGCCGCGGCCAGCTCGTGGTTTGCCCAGAGATGTGGGCAGGGGCTTGGGGACAGAAAATGGGGAGGGGACAGAGGGCGGGGAGGGGCCAGGAGAGGAGGGGACAGTGTCACAGGTGCCACCCCTCACCTGCGGCATCGCCGGGCGCCGCGGTCCTGCCGATGTTGGGCAGCAGGTACTCGATGTTGGGCACGGACTGAGCCTCCTTCTCATCCACGGGGGTCTGCAGGGGTGGTGGGGAGGGGAAAGGGGGATCAGGGGGATGCCAAGAGCCCCCCCGAGCTCCCAACCGAGGGTCTGCAGCCCCCTGACCCACAGCAGGACCCCCCAGGACTCACCTTCTCGCCCTTGTCCTCCTTGTCACTGAAGAACCAGTCTGACTGTGGGGGGAGACAGGGGAGGGGTCAGGGGGTCCGGCCCCGCCCTCGGGGTGCAGACCCCGCCCTCCCCAGCTGGAGGATCCAATTGCTAATAATTATGATTACTAATTATTACTAATCCCTAATAATTAGTAATTAAATGGGGTGACCGTTTAATTATTTGTTTTATTTTTCTGATTTAAATTTATTTTTTATTTTAAAATATTTTATTATTTTAAATTAATTAATTAATTTAAAATAATTAATTAATTCAAAATAATTAAAACAAATTTAATTAAATAAAACCGCTTTCCACGGGTTTTGTATTTGATTATCAGCCTCAGTGAAAGCAGGGACACATAAAGGATGGTAAAAACTTGGAAGCCAAAGTTCTCTTTGTTCCGAGGCCTTTCAAAAAGTTGTTTTTATCCTAAACATTAATGCTAAAATCTTACAAACTTTTGTCTGCTTAAGCCAATCACTGAACACTCCACCTGCACCTTACAGCATACTGCTTGTTCTATATTTATTTTTTTTTTTGCAGCTCAGGAACTTTCTACGCTCCAAATATTTCAAAATTCAGCTGTTTCGAACCCCTGTCCGTTGCAAGGCTGTGGAAAACCCTCTGCTTTTTCAGCCCCCTGGCTGAAATTCTCCTGGGCACGGAGAATTTTGGGGTTTCTGCGCTGACAGGCACTGACCCCCAAGAGAACGGCTGCGTTTGACCTGAGGCCGTGGAAGAGGCTCCCAAAATTGAGCGACAGCGCCGGGATCGTGGGTGAGGAGTTTGGATAGAAGTGTGTGATGGCACAGGGTGGGAAACTCAGAGTTTTAGGGTTTAGAATATAATAATCTATATAAAGCAAGATGGTGGATTTAGGGCGTAGGGTGAGTTCTTCTTTTTCACCTTCTTCTTCTTCTTCCTGGGTCTGGGTGGTTTTTTGTAATTGGGTAGAAAGATCCACATTGCGGGCCACGGGTGTTCGGTTATTGGGTTAAAAGTAAAAAATAATTCAGGTGTCATCTCGTAATTGGACAATTTGTGCTTAAAAGACCTCGGGAAGAATGAGAGACAGAACCATTTCCTACTTTGTCAGCCAGAACTCACAACCTGTGAGACCGTGACACAGATAATTAATAAACCTCTGAGTCCAAACACGAAATCTACATCTCCTGAGCATCTAACAGAAGAAAAGAAGATAAAAAAAACCCCCACAAATTCCCGCTCCTGCCCACCCAGGGGTGCCACTCACGTGCTGGATGAGGGTCTCCACGATCTTGTAGCGGTCGGGCATGTGGGTCACCATGTCGGTCATGTTGTCCTCGGACGTTCTCACCAGCGTGGGGCCGAACACCAGCGCCAGGTTCCGGGGCTCCATCTGCCACCAGAGCAGGGTCAGAGCTCCAGCCCAGCTCCTGGGGGGGCTTCAGGTGAGGCAGGAGGTTCCCTGAGTGAAGGGGGGGGTCGGTACCTTGTTCTTCTCCGAGTGGTCGGCGATGGTCTTCAGGTGACCCACCAGGAATTTGAGGGTCTCGTAGTAGTGGCCTGGCAGGTCCCGGATCTGTGGGGAGGTGTTGGGTCACTGTTCCTGTCCCCATCATCCCTGTCCCCACCCAAGAGGGGCTCCTTGGTGTCCCCACCCCTGTCCCACGTCCCTACCAGCTTCCTCAGCGTCCTCATCCTCTCGCTGGCATCTTCGATCCGGTTGGCTTCGATGAAGTCGTTGTATTTATCTGAAAGGGGGACAGGACGGTGTCACAGCCGGGCGGAGGGGACAGGCCACCCCTCCCCGAGTCGGGGACACCTGGATGAACCCGCTGGAGATGCTGGGGAAGGGTCTCAGTGATGGTCACACTGTGGGACAAGGAGGGACAAGGCCAGGTGGCCTTGGTGACAGGGGGTCTGCCTCGTCCCCCACCACGGGTGGTTGTGTCACCGGGTCTGGGGACCTGTCCCCAACGCAGGGGGATGGGGTTTGGGGCTCTGGTGGCCCCGGGGGGACAGGGACTCACCGTCGGTGAAGAGGGGCTCGGGCAGTTTTCGGAAGAAGGATTTCAAGAGGCTGCTGATGACGTTCAGGTCCTGCCACCGCTGTGGGGGACAGAAGAGGCTGCTCAGAGGGACAGCCAGGGGACAGCGGGGTGAAGTCCCCAAACAAGGGCCAGCCCCGGCGGCTGGCAGGGAAAGCCCTGAGATGCCAGGGGACAGAAGTGTCCCCAGGATGTCACCCACAGCGCTGGCAGCCACCCCAGGGGAGGTCACAGGGATGGAAAAGGGGATAGGGGACAGGGACAATGGGACAGGGATGGTGGGAGAGGGATAATGGGACAGGGATGGTGGAGACAGGGTTGGTGGGACAGGGACAATGGGACAGGGATGGTGGGACAGGGATGGTGGGACAGGGACAATGGGACAGGGATGGTGGGGACAGGAATAATGGATACAAGGATGATGGGGACAGGGATGATGATGGGGACAAGAATGATGACAAGAACATGAATGACAACAGGGACAGGGATGATGATGGGGACAAGGATGGGGACAGGCATATGGATGATAACAAGGACTGGGATGATGACGGGGACAGGGACAATGATGGGGACAAGGATGGGGACAGGAACAAGGATGATAACAAAGACCAGGATGATGACGGGGACCAGCCACGATGACACAGACCAGGAGAACATTCCAGAAGCATGACAGGGACGAGGACCGGGATGGGGCCAGCCGTGGGGACAGTGCCCTGCCCTCACCTCGTCCTGCAGGTTGATCTCGGTGGCTCCCTTGTTGAGCTGCTCCTGCAGGCTGGACACCACGGCGTTGTTGCCGGGCACGCGGTAGATGCCCATGTACTCCAGCCCCCGGTCCTCCACCACCTTGCAGCACGCCTCCACGATCAGGGGCACGTTCTGCAGGGACAGGGACGGGCTCAGGGCGTGTGCCAGGGCCGTGCAGAGTCCCCCAGGGCTGGAGATGGTGGCACGGCCCTACCTTGTTGTCCGGGGCGGGCTGACAATCCTCCAGCCTCACTCCGAAAGCGCGCGGGGCGGATTTCTTGTTCTTCTTCATGATGTTGATGCCCCACGGGGCTTTTTGGGAGCTGCTTTCATCTGGGGTGGGGGAAAAAAACAAATCCCACGGGATCATTTGGGATAAAAGGGAAGAGCAGGCCTGCAGGGATAAGCTCTGGGGGACACAAAGCCCCCCTGGTTGGCTGTGGTGGGGTGTCCCATGTACCTTTTGTGACGGCTGCATCCTGCCTGGGGGACCGGGGCGCGCTGGTTCCCGTCTGCTTCAGGAACTCGGCTCGGATCCCCAGCCCACGAGGGCCCTTGGGTGACGAGTCGGGCTTGGCGCCCGCAGGGCTGCAGGGAGAGCGGGGAGGGCTCAGGCTGGGCAGGGCCAGGGGCACAAAACCTCCCGGAGAACGTCGCCAGCATCGCTCCCGGGCTGCCCGGCCATCCTACAGAGATCCCCCGGGAGCACCGGGCTGCTCCAAGCCTCGGTTGAAAGGGCTGGGCGCCACTTTGGCTCTGAGCCTGCCAGCCTGAGAGGTTTTCAGCCTGCTGGCAGCTGCTAACCTTTTTCCCAAGGAAAAATTTCTCAAGGAAGTTTCTTCTCGAAACGAACTCGGCAAACAACTGTCCTTTCTCAAAACAATCTTTCTCTAGGTGATGTTTTGCTGGGGTTTTTTTTTTCTGTTCAGGAATCAAACCTGGTTCGTGGCAGTGAGAGCACCAAACCTTAACCACTAGACCACCAGGGAAAGACTGTTTTGAGAAAGGACAGTCTTTCTCTAGGTGGGGTTTTTTTTCTGTTCAGGAATCAAACCCGGGTCGTGGCAGTGAGAGCACCAAACCTTAACCACTAGACCACCAGGGAAAGGCTGTTTTGAGAAAGGACAGTCTTTCTCTAGGTGGGGTTTTTTTTCTGTTCAGGAATCAAACCCGGGTCGTGGCAGTGAGAGCACCAAACCTTAACCACTAGACCACCAGGGAAAGGCTGTTTTGAGAAAGGACAGTCTTTCTCTAGGTGGGGTTTTTTTTCTGTTCAGGAATCAAACCCGGGTCGTGGCAGTGAGAGCACCAAACCTTAACCACTAGACCACCAGGGAAAGGCTGTTTTGAGAAAGGACAGTCTTTCTCTAGGTGGGGTTTTTTTTCTGTTCAGGAATCAAACCCGGGTCGTGGCAGTGAGAGCACCAAACCTTAACCACTAGACCACCAGGGAAAGGCTGTTTTGAGAAAGGACAGTCTTTCTCTAGGTGGGGTTTTTTTTCTGTTCAGGAATCAAACCCGGGTCGTGGCAGTGAGAGCACCAAACCTTAACCACTAGACCACCAGGGAAAGGCTGTTTTGAGAAAGGACAGTCTTTCTCTAGGTGGGGTTTTGCTGGGGTTTTTTTTGTTCAGGAATCAAACCCGGGTCGTGGCAGTGAGAGCACCAAACCTTAACCATCAGACCACCAGGGAAAGGCTGTTTTGAGAAAGGAGAGTTGTTTGCCGAGATCGTTTCAAAAAGAAACATCCTTTGAGAAATTCTTTCCTTGGGAAAAAAGTTCAGGCTAAAAACCTCTCAGGCCCACAGCTGAGCCCAGCGCAGGTGGCTCTTCCATCATCCAGGGAGCCGCCGGCTTTGCTCTGTCACCGTCACCGTCACCCCAGGGTGACCAACGCCCCCGGGGGGTCTCGGTGCCCACCGCCCCCGGTCCGTACCTCACTTTCCGGTAGTCGTTTAACTTCTTGCTGATAAGGGCTTGGCTGGCAAAACCGGGGTCCTGGGGAGGCAGAGAGAAGAGGGGAAGGGAGAGCTTGAGCAGCGCGTCCGCCGGACATCCCCCGGGCAAGTCCACGCTCGGCCGGGCACGGCGCGGGGCCGCGGCACCGGGGCCAGGGCAGCACCAGGTCCCCGCTGCCCCGGGACAGCTGGAGGTCACTGCCCCGCTGCCGTCCATCGCTCCAGGCCACGGAGCGGGGTCGGAGCCGGACACAGGCGTGTCCTTCCGTGGAACACACCGTGCAGCCTCCACGGGCACGGAGCCATCCCCGCGGGATGCTCCGACAGCAACGCAGCGCCGGCCTTTGCCCAGACAGCTCCAAACTTGGAGCATCGGCCGGTTCCGACCCGGCAGAACCACCTGGTTCAAAACCAGCAGCAACATCCAGTTACAAACCAGCAGAACCACCTGGTTCCAAACCAGCAGCAACATCCAGTTCCGACCCAGCAGAACCATCTGGTTCCAGTCACAGCAGCACTGCCTGGTTCCAAACCATCACCACCATCCAGTTCCAACCACAGCAGCACCATCAAGGGCAGCACCATCCAGATCCGATCTGGCAGCACCATCCAGTTCCAACCCAGTAGCACCGTCCGGTTCCGACCTGGCAGAACCGTCCAGTTCTGACCTGGCAGAACCATCCGGTTTCAAACCAGCATCGCCATCCAGTTCCAACCCAGCAGAACCATCCAGTTCCAACCCAGCACCACCGTCCGGTTCCGACCCAGCAGCACCATCTGCCAGGTCATGAGACCTGGCAGGCCACACCATGGCAGAGCCAAGTCACACCACGGCAGGGACAACTCCCATGGCACAGCCACGTCTAACCATGGCAAGGACATGTCAAACCACGGCAAGGACACGTCAAACCATGGCAAGGACATGTCAAACCATGGCAAGGACACGTCAAACCACGGCAAGGACACGTCAAACCACGGCACAGCCACGTCACGCCGTGGCGGGGATACATCACACCGTGACACAGCCGTGTCACACCATGGCAGTGACAGCTAATGGTTATGAGACTTCATGTTCGTATAGATATTAGCAAAGATCTTAAATGCTCATATGTTTGTTTTTGCTCTTTAGAAATGTTCGGAGCAGGCAGCACCGCCTGGTTCCGACCGTGGCAGCACCATCCAGTTCCAAACCAGCAGCACCATCTGGTTCCAAACCAGCAGCACCGTCCAGTTCCAGCCCAGCAGAACCATCCAGTTCCAAACCAGGAGAACCATCTGGTTCCAAACCAGCCCACCGGGCTCTGCCCATCTCACACCGGGCTCTGCCCATCTCACACCGGGATTTGTCCATCTCACACCGGGCTCTGTCCATCTCACACCGGGCTCTGCCCGTCCCACACCTGAGCCGCTCCACACAGCCCACGGCTGCCCAGGGAGGGCTCAGCCTCGGCAGCTCCACACGGGCACCATGCCCGGATCTCTCTCCATGAACAGAGTCACATCAAACCACGGCAGAGCCATGGCAAACCCTGGTAGAGCCACATCAAACCACGGCAGAGCCATGGCAAACCCTGGTAGAGCCACATCAAACCATGCCAGGGACAAGTCCCATGGCACAGCCACATCAAATCATGGCAGGGACATGTCAAACCACGGCACAGCCACGTCACACCATGGTGGGGACACATCACACCATGGCACAGCCACCTCGAACCATGGCAGGGAGACATCACGCTGTGGCACAGCCACGTCACACCATGGCCAGAACATGTCAAACCACAGCACAGCCACATCATCCCACGGCACCGCCATGTCATATCATGGCAGGGACATATCACCCCGTGGCACAGCCATGTCACACCTCACCAAAGCCATGTCACACCATGGCACAGCCACATCACACCTCACCAAAGCCACGTCACACCACGGCACAGCCACGTCACCCCATGGCAAGGACATATCACACCGTGGCACAGCCATGTCACCCCATGGCACAGCCACATCCCACCTCACCAAAGCCACGTCACACCGCGGCAGAGCCACGCCAGACCTCGGCAGAGCCACGCAGGCTCCTCTGCCACCTCACAACCAAACACGGACACGGCGGCGGCTCCAGCCCCGCCTGCAGAGCCACGGCCCCTCGGCCGAGCGCCCCGCACACACCCTGCCCCGGCCCGGGCCGCGGGGCCACCACGCTCTTCTTGGACACCACGAGCCCCCACGCCCCCCTGGGAGCACGGCACGGGCCTGGCCGTGGCCTGGGGGAAGCAGCACAAGGCAAAGAGCCGGAGAGAGCCGAGGCGGTTAGTGCCGGGAGAGCCAGAGGCAGCCGGGAGCCCCGTGTGGCTCTCACCTCGCCCTCAGCCTTGCTGTTCTCCCTGATGACTTTGATCCAGGCCAGCATGTCTTCCCGATCCTCTGCCTGAAAGAGATATTCACAGAAGTCAGCGGTCGTCAGGCGGAAGACGTGCTTCCTCTTGGTCTCGCTGTAGGAGATGTCCACCAGGCACGCTTGGATGCTGATCGGCGGCTCCTCCTCACCTGGGGCCGGGGCGCAGGTCACCGCCTCCCGCCTGTCCTTGCACAGGTACAGCGAGTGGGTGCGCAGCACGGCGAAGACGCGCTTCCACTGCCGGATGCCTCCACCGACCTTCTGCGGGGAGAAAGGGGATGGAGCCTCAGGGAGCGGCTCCTCTCCCTCCCCGACCCCGCCGGGCTCCGGGCTGCGGGCTCCGGGCTGCGGGCTCCGGGCTGCGGGCTGCGGGCTCCGGGCTGCGGGTGGGGAGTTAAACCCCGCCTACCTTCCCCTTTTTGGTGAGGATCTGCTTGCAGTGGAGCCAGCCCTCCTTCCTCACGGCGCTGAACGGCACGTCCGAGAGGTCGGAGGTTGAGTGTCTTTTGGAACGGGCGTCTTCCGACGTGCCCAGGCTGTCCAGAGACTGCGGGGGGACGGAGGGAGGTGTTGGGGTGAGGCCATCGGCGCCCCCCCTACTCCATCAGGGAATTCCCCGTTGTTTTAGGGCACTCACCCCATCGGTGAAGAAGCTCCTCAGCATGCGGAGGCTGGGGACCCGGCTGGGCATCCTCCTGGGGGGAGAGCAGCCCCCGTCAGAGGGAGGGGGGGGTGACACTTGGGGGGCCGGCGGGATCGGGGAAGGGGATCCGACCCTACCTCAGGATCTTCCCCTCGTCCCGAAACGCGTTCAGGCCGTCGTCGCAGGACTTGGAGCGTTCGGTGGTGATGGCCAGCAGGTAGGAGGAGCGCCGGCCCGCCTTGATGCTGCCTGCGGCGGGGAGAGAGGGCAAAGCCCGCCCTGCTCAGCCCGGGGGAGAGCCGGGCAGGGCTCTGAGGGAGGGGGCTGCCCCTCTCCGAACCTCCCAGGGCGGTTTCCCCCTCCCCAGCACTTACTGCAGTCCTGGGAGTAGTGCCGGGACAGGGCGAAGGCGAAGGTGGGCGAGGCGGGGCTGGTGGCCACGGCGGGCGCCGAGTTCATGGCGCTGGACACCACCGAGGAGGCCGGGACGTGCTTGGCCTTCAGGTCGATGCTGGGGCTGGTGGGTTCGTCTGTGAGGGGCGTGGGAAGCGTTGGAGGGGCGGGGTTGGGGCAGGGGAAGTCCCTGTTGGGACCCCCCCACACACCCCGGTGCTTCTGGGTTTGGTGTCAGGGTTGGGCTGGGGACAAGCTGACACCCCCAGGGGATGGTGGGGCATGAGGACCCTCACCCACAGCAACTCTGAGACCCCCAGTCCCGCTCCATCCCCTCCCTTCCTGTCCCATTCCACCCAGTTCCCTCCCCGGGCAGAGCTGTGGCTTCCCAAAACCACCTGGATCCTGGGCAGGGAGATCCCAGGAGAGAGACAGGGACAGGGACAGGGACAGGGACAGGGANGGACAGGGACAGGAGCAGGGCAGGAGCAGGGCAGGAGCGGGCAGGGCTCCAGTTCACACCAGTAAGGGGCACCAGCAGCTGGGCAGGGGGTGCAGGGTAAGAGGGAGGGGCGAGGGGGCTCAAACCCAAACCCCGGCACAGCATCACCAACCCCGGCCCTGCCTGGGGACAGCAAATGCAGAGAGGTGTGGGGCACTGTGGGGTTCAGAGGGGTGCAGGACTCTGGGGTGTGGGACGTTGTGGGGTGCGAGACACTGTGGGGTGCAGGACACTGTGGGGTGCAGGACAGGACTCTGTGGAGTGTGGGACACTGTGGGGTGCAGGACACTGTGGGGTGTGGGACACTGTGGGGTGCAGGACAGGACCCTGTGGGGTGCAGCACAGGACTCTGTGGGGTGCAGGACTCTGTGGGGTGCAGGACTCTGTGGGGTGCCAGGCATTGAGGGCACTGCTGGTGCAGCCCCTTCCCATCTCCACTCCGGCCACAGATGGATGCTCTGCACTTCTGACCCCAAGCACTCCTTCCCTGGCATGGNACCCTAAACCCTAAACCCTAAACCCCTCCCCGGACGTGACCAACGAGCCCTCCCGGCACTCACCGATGAAAGGGATGGACGCCAGCGAATCCTCGGGGGCCGCCAAGGGAGCCACTCGCCGGCCCGGCCGCTCACTGCCCGGCCTGTCCCCTCTCCCCGCGGCCTCACAAACATCCGCCTCCTTCACCCCTTCGGCGAACACAAAATTCATCTGCCTCAGCGGCGCGGGCACTTTTCTCCCCGTGGGCGGTTTCTGCCTCAGCACCACCTCCTCCCTCCGCTCCTCCGGCGGCTGCTGCTGCTCGCACACCCGGCTGCCCTCCGGCCGCTGCTCCCGGGGAGCTCCGGGCCCGGCCGGGGTGACCGCGGAGGGGGTGACAGGGCTGACCACGCTGTCCCTGAGCGGGGTGACGGCCCGCTGAGCGATGCTGAAGGTGGGCAGGCCGCCGAAAGCCGGGTCGCGGCAGGACAGGGCGTGCAGCAGCCCGGTGCGGCGCCGGAAGGACGGGCTGTAGCTGCGGTAGCCGATGTAACCCGAATCGTCCACGCTCTGCAGGTTGGGTTGCGACGGGTGTTTTTGCACCGGCGCCGGCTCCCGCGACGAGGAGGAGGAGGAGGATGAGGAAGCAGCGAAGGAGCCGGGCGGGATGGGCTGCCCGGAGGTGGGGACGGTGACAGCGGCTCTGCAGAGCCTCTCGGGCGGCCAAGCGGAGCGGTCGAGGTGCGGCGAGAGCAGCGCGCCGGGCTCCAGCGCCTCCATGGAGCGGCCGTACCTGCCCAGGTAATGATCGGAGCGGGCTCGGGGGGCCCAGCCCTCACGGCTGGCCTGCAGCAAGGTGTCGTGCGAGGCGCTGTGAGGCCAACCCCGGCTGGTGGTCGCCGGCCCGGAGCCGCCGAGGCGATCGTGGGACACGCTGCGGTAACGGGGCATGGCGTGTCGCCGCTCCTCCGAGGAGCTGCGCCGCGGCTCCTGGCTGCAGAACCAGCGCGACAACGCCTGCTGGCACTCCTGGCGGCCGGGAACACGCTGAGACCCCGACACGTCCCGGGGGGGCCTCCCGGTCGCCGAGAACCCCCCGACTCCCTCCTTGAAGCCGCAGTGAGTCCGGTGCTCCGGGAGGTGCTTGGGGACGCCGTAGCAGGAGGAGGCGGCAGGAGACATCCCGTAGCGGTCGGGCACGGAGGATGCGATGTTGGAGGGGCAGGCGGGGCAGGAGAAGGAGCCGGGGTGCCCGTGGGGGGCTGCGGGGCGCGGGGCGGGACCCCCGGGCTGCGGTTCCTCCGGGCGGTGCGCGGGGCTGGCGCCGCCGGTGTCGCTGCGGGAGCTCAGAGGGGACGAGGGACCGGTGGTGGCCGGGCGGGGGGCGCGGGGGTCCGGCGGCTGGCCGGGGGTGGGCTCGGCAGCCCGGGCTTGGAAGGGGTAGGTTTTCCGCGGGTAGCAGATGGGAGGGGGCTCGGGGATGCTCTGAGCCCCCCCGGAGTACGGCTCGTTGCCCTTCAGATAAGCGTCCTGGGAATAGGCCTGGAGAGGAGGGGGGACAAGGAGGGTGACAATCCTCCACGTTCCCACCGGAGGGATGGTCTCTGCATCCTCCAACCCCTGAGCAAACCTCGTGTGGGGTGGGCTGGGCTGGATGCAGCCCCCACAAACCCATCTCGCTTTCCCACGGGGTCCCCCCGGCTCGGAGCAGCGCTGTCCCCTCCTTCTGCTGTCCCCTCCTCCCGCTGTCCCCTCCCCTGCTGCCTAAAATACCCCGGCACGGCCATCCCGGCCGGCCTGTCTCACTTTTCACGGCGCCCCCGACTCCGCACCGGGGGATTCCCAGAGCCCGGAGCAGGCGCAGATGGCGACCCCAAAACGGGAAAGGGTCCCCCAAACTGGGGGGAGACCCCAAAATGCACCGAATATCCAAGCTGGGGTTGGAGGGGCATCAAGAGGAGTTCGGGTCACCCTGCCAGGGCCACTGTCACCTCCAGATCCTGGCACAGCCGTGGCAGAGCCACTTGGAGGGGTCTTGGATAAGCCAGGACCCCAAAACGTGGGATAATCCCCCCAAAATCACAGGGCCCACATCCCTCCTGTTCCTGCCCCAGCACCCCCAGTTCTGCACCCTTTGCTCCTCTACGGTGGAACCCTGTCCCCAAGTGTCCCCAAGTGTCCCCAAGTGTCCCAAAAAGTGTCCCCAAAAGTGTCCCCAAGTGTCCCCAAAAGTGTCCCCAAGTGTCCCCACGGCATCTGCCCGGCGAACTCACCAGCTGGAGGATGTCCTCGTCCTTGGGCATGATGGAGAGCTCCAGCACATCGTCACTGCAGGGCAGGGGACAGAGGGGTCAGGCCGGACGGGGTCAGTCCCCACCTGTCCCCAACTCACACCTGGCCGGATCCCCCATGAAACGAGCGTCCCTGTCCCCACGAGTGTCCCTGTCCCCACGTGACAGTGACAGCACGTTGATTCTGTCCCCCCCTGAGTGCCTCGGGGCCTCTGTCATGCCGGTGACACCCGAGGGACACAGCCTGCCGTGACGTGTCCCCATGCTGTCACCTCCCATCCGGGGAAGGGCGCTCACCTGTTCTGGATCAGGGCGATCACCTGCGAGTAGGTTTTCCCGATGATGCTCTCCCCGTTCACCTTGACCAGGCGGTCACCTGCAGGGCCCAGGGAAGGGGACAGGGTCACCACCAGGGAGTGGTGACACCCGGATGTCCCCAGGGTGGCTCAGGGCAGGGTTTGAGCCAAGGGAACAATGGGGGGGACCCCAAACTCAGCAGAACCCCCCGGGAGCCCAAGGCTGCTCTGAGCACCAGAGTCGCTCCCAGAACCAGAGAGAACAGGGAGGGGAAGGGCAGGAAGGCCGGGAAAAAAGAGCAGAATAAGCCAGAATTCAATAATAATAAGGCAGAATAAATATAATATAAAAATATATTATATACAACCAATGAATATTTATAATATTGATAATAATATACATAGAAATTATATATTATATCTATTGTACATATAATTATATACAATATATAATATACATTATATATTGCAGTCTCTATAATAAATAAATATATTATCTACATTATATGATATATTATATATGATATATTATATATTATACTTTATATAATGTATATAATATAATGTGATACAATAAAATATAATATATATTATTTAATATTTTCTATATTGTATATTGTATATTGTATATTATATGCAATATGTAACATGTAATATGTAACATGTAATATATTACCTATTATCTTTTATCTATCATCTATTAATATATAAAATATAAAATATAAAATATGAAATATAATATATAATATATAGTATATACTATACACTATATACTATATAATATATAGCATATAGTATATAGTATATACCTTATAGTATATACTATATAATATATGAAATATGAAATATGTAACATGTAATATATAAAATATATTCTATTATATAATATATAATCCATAAAATATGAAATATGAAAAATGAAATATATTATAT
>VZDJ01000393.1:0-19969 GCA_008694505.1 Cyanoderma ruficeps
CGCTGTAGCCAATCTCTGGACCTCTGTACAAATGTATAAAGTAGTTAAATTGCAAATAAAGTAGAAGAGTTTGTCCCCTCACTGCCATGCTTCTGGCCTGCTCTCTTTCTGTCCCTAAATTGGGTCACACCCAGCCTCGGCTAGCGACACCCAGGCATATATAAAATTCATGTGTTAACGTTTTATTCCCAAAACTCAAATCTAGGGGTTGCAAGAAAGGCCGAACCTCTGCCTTCCCTGTCGCTCCGATCACTTCAGTAGATTTATCCCCAATTTGCCCTTCTATAAAATTCAATGCTGAATATGTACCTCCCGTATCTATAAGGAACTCGACCTCCTTCCCTTCTAAGCGCAGAATTACCATCAGCTCCTCTGATCCTGGTTTTCCTTCATACAAGACCATAATCCCAGCTGCACCATCTATCTGGGGTTGACTATTCTGACTAAACCGGTTTGGGCACTCTCTCTTCCAATGTCCTGTCATTTTACAATAGGCACATTGATCGATGCCCAGTCCTCCACGGCTTCTGCCAAAACCACCTCTATTACCGCCCCGACCGGTTCTACCACGTCCTCACCCCTGTCCTTTAAAACTGCCAAAAGACTCTGCCCTTGGTTCTTAGCAACCTCTTTATTCCGATTGTTGTATGTTTTCCAAGCCACTTCGAGTAATTTGTCCAAATTTCTTAACTCTTCTCCTTCCAATTTCTGCAATTTCTTTCTGATATCTTCCTGTGATTGACCTAGGAAAATAAAGGAGAGCTGAACTCTTGCTTGCTCACTGTCTATCTGAAGATCAGTATATTTACTGGCTGCTTCCTTAAGTCTTTTTAGAAAGGCAGTAGGAGAGTCCTTCTCCTGTCGGATTTCATACAACTTAGACCAATTGATACTTTTAGGTATTGCTGTTTGGACACCTATGCAAATCCACTCCTGGTATTTCTTTAACCTTAGCATGTCTATTCCAGATGGGTCGTTAGGGTCCCACTCAGGATCCTCGGTGGGAAAATTATAATCTACAGTTCCTGTCACCAAACCATTTTGTATGTCCTCCCTAGCTTTTTCTCTCGCTGCCCGGAATACCATGTCCCTTTCTGTTTCATCCATCAAAGTATCTAGTATTACTTGAATATCCTCCCAGTCAGGATTCTGGGTTTTCATTATCATTTTAACCACATGAGCTACCTTGTCTGGGTTATCCCTGTATGTTTCTGCAGACTGTTTCCATATCACTAGATCAGCAGGCGAGAAGAGAACCTTTACAAAGACTGGTCCATCAGCCCCCAATCCCTGCCTTAGAGGTGCAATGATTGTCCTCTTTTGTTTGCCTGTTTTTAATATACCCTTCCCTGTCTTAGGCCACGCTGGGGCCAGTCTTCCTCATGTACGATGGGCTACTGGAGCGTCTAACACATCTTCACTGTCACTACTTTCCGTTCTGTCCTTTCTGCACCCCCTTCCCTTTTGTCCCTGTCCCACAGTCAGATCCTGATTATTACCCTAGAAAGAAAGAGCAGCTGACTCCGGTGGAAAAGGGTTCAGGGGGCCAGAGGGAATAGGAGCCGGTGATGTAGGTGTAGGTGGGAGAGGAGGGTATCCCTGAGGAGGTGTCGGTGGGGGGATAAATCTTTGAGCAGGCATCGGTGGGGGAGGGGGATAGCCAGGAGAAGCATTTTGGATTGGTGTAAGCGGGGAAGGGGTAAGGGTGTCAGGTGGGGTGAGGGTAAGTGGAGTGGGATTTGATGTCAAGGAGGTGTTGGTGGGGGCAGTGGGTCCCACTAACAAGTCAGCTTCCAAATCATCTCCCCCCCCATTTCCCAAAACCAAGTGTTCTACACAACACTTATCTTGGACGCAAGTCAGACACTGATTGTTTTCTGTGAGTAGCACCTGTAAGTTACACTTTGTTAGCCACAGTGGTTTCCCTCTCAAGTAGAAAAACAAATCCACATAAGGTATTTCATCCAGCTTTCCCTCTTGTTTACAATATGCCATCAACTGTGATATAAGCCCCGGTTGTAAAGACCCGTTCTCCGGCCACCTCTGATTATCAGACAGAACATAATCAGGCCACCATACATTTCAATAATCAATCAATTTATTCTTTCGTAATTCTTGACCGAAATTCCCCTCTTTCCAGTGTGCCAGTAAGCAACCCAAAGGAGAAGTCCGTGGAATGGGGGAATTGCCCCCCAAAACTTCTTTAAGCTTTTCCATAATACAGCTACATAAACCCACTATTGCTGCTCCCACAATGCTTTCGCCATTGTCTAATGGAAAGCGCCTAGGCAAACCAGGAATTCCTTAGCCCAACCAAGCATAGCTTTTGCTGCATCTTATTGGCAGGCACCCAGACCAGACCACAAAACCAGAATAATAAAGCACCTTACCTCTCCAAGGGACGTTGTGAACGGCGGGGGGTCCTGGTGCCGATGGGCTCCCTGAGAATTACTCAGCGCCGACCGGAGCATGATTGGGTCGCGGGGTCCTCAGCAGCGCTCACAGGGTCCCATCTGGGGTTGCCAAAATGTTAGCGTTGAAACACATAATAACAGAATGATTATATGCAGGTGCTTTATTGAAGAGCTCTGGGAGTCGGGGTACAGGATACAAACCCAAATCTCATTCCAACGTAATCACAAAATAGACACGGTTTTATACCCTCCTGTTACATAATTGTACGTTTTAACCATTAAATCCCTATTCTTCCATTGATTCTACCCAAGCATAAAATTGTAACCATTGATTCTTATTGAAGATAATAATCATAATCGGTTATCAAATAAACGTTAAAATTAACAATAGTGTAATCTATCACATTGATGATTATCTAGGTACAGATATACCTGACCTAATATCTAGCTTTATTTTTAGAGCCTACATGTTTAACTAAGAATCACGTTCATCCGCTCTCACCTTCCCATTGCTTAGGCAGAGTTCTACTTGATTTGGTTAAAACAATAGCATGAAAATAACATCCTGGTTACAGTGAAGCTGACATTCTGTTCTTAGGCCTTGCTGCCTCAGAAATCATTTTAACCCTATACTATAAATTGGGCCAAGGGCCAAAAATTCCTCCTAAGCTGTTAAGTACTAAAGAGAGAGAACGAAGAAACTCCAAGCTTTTTGAGATGTTGTAGCAAGGTGTCTGAGGTTTCTCAGGCACCTATGCACAGCTTTTTATTTATTTTCTGTAATGTTTGTTATTTTGTTATTTTTTCTTTATTAAAACCTTTTGATTTACAAAACACCTTCGAGAAGCAGTCTCGCTCAAATTAATTATAGCCACTTTTCTGCCAGGCTAGCCCTCAGAGTGTGGGTCAAACCCACACGTGGCGCCCGAACAGAGGCACTCAAATTGAGTGGACTTGTTCAGGTTTGTTTTTTTTTTTTGCTGACTGAGCCCTCAAGTCATCTAGGCAAATTTTTTCCCTTGATTTGCATTTTTTTTTAAATTGGGCCCGTGTTGAGTTTTTTGGTCGTTAAATAAACTCAGACTTTTGGAGCTGAGAGCCAAGAGAGGGAGTTCTCAGTTCAAACTCCTACGCCGGTGGAAAGGAGTCTTAGCCGGAGCTGGATCCAAGAACGCAAAGTGAAGTCTTAAAAGACTACCCCGAGTTTGGCAGAGCCAAAACTGCAGGCAGAAGTCACAGCGTATCTGCGGAAACCAGGAGAGAAACCAAGGGAGCTGGGAGAAGCCACAGAAAGCGTTTCTGGTGAGTCAAAATCCCCAGCAGTTAAAAGAAAGCGAGACATTAATTTTTGTTTTAATTACTTTAATTTGAGAAAAAACGCCTCAAAAGACTTTTAAAAATGAGTCTATACAAGAAAACCAAACCGGAACGTAGAAACGGGACTTTTGTGAGCTGAAATTAAGTAAAAGACGTGCAATCTGCAGAAAAAGATATACATTGTAACATTAGAAAAAATAAACCAGAGAAACGAGTGGTAACATACCTCGGGAAGCAAGTTAATTAAAAAGTTAAAAAACTGCAGCTCCAACCAAGCAGAAGTAAAAGAAAAAAGCATGCTTTGATTTTGTAATCCCAGAAAGCAGCCTGTTCCTAACCCTGACCCTGAAAGGCAGAGTGAAGCCAATTCTGGATGACTTCACCCTGCCCCCCCCGTGCAGAAAAGAAACGAACACTGGCCACGTGAGTGACTTTTCTGTCTCCTATATCCATTTATACTTCTATTTCTGTCGTTCCCCTTCTATCAATAATCATAAAAAGAAAAGCAAGTCCAAAAATGTGCCGTGCAGAAGTTTGAAAAACGCACCGAAAAAATGTCCTTTTGTGAGCAAGCCACATGGAGAATCCATGATGATTCTCCTTCGTGGGCGGTTACTTCTGCTTTGCAAGGCATGCCCACTCCAACTCATCACAGCCCTCGTAACCACCCTCAGCACAGGAGGGGTACGCCCCCAGCTCAGGTAACCACGGAAACAAGGACTCGTGTCTCAGACACTGTGCCCTTCCCCCTTCACACCGCCCAGCAGAGTGGGGGGGGAGAAGCAGAGCTGAGCAGCGAAGCTGAAAGACCCGAGCACCCCCAGAGATACCTGAAAACAAACCAACACAAGCAGCGGAAGGGAGGGGGCTTCCTTCCCCTGCAACCTGCGGTGCCCAGCAAGAACAGACTGAGTCAACAGAAGCCAAGTCCCAGCACTGGGGATGCAGCGAAAAATGAAACAAAGAAACAAAAAACAGCAACACCCCAGAGCCAGCCTGGCTCCAGCAGTGGCACAAAACACAGCAAAAAAAACTCTGCTCCGATGCGATGCCAGTTTCCAGAGAAACAAGTACAAGGTATCTCGACCCTTACAGAGACAAGAGACACAGTCAAGACCCTCTGAAAGAAAAAAACCAACTACAGAAGAAAGAACTCATCAAAAGACTCAAAATATCTTAAAAATACTGCTCACTGTAACATAACCTTTTTAATTTTTTTTACGGCTTTAGAAGAAAATCCCACTTTATAAATTAATCTTTCAGTGAAATTTAGAGAAAAAACCCCATCTAATAATTTTAAATTAATCCTTTTTGTTTTGTCAATGAAGTAAAATTGCAGTAACTTGCCTAAAAATCCATATTCCAAGCTAATTATAAAAGATAATTCCTAAATAATTTCTCCTTTACAGGAAAAGATTTTGCAAACATGATTAGCTTACCTATGTGTTTATTTAAAATATTTGCTTCAAAATTCAAAACGTTTTTGCAAATTACCCTTATAAATATTACAAGAAAAATCTCTAATTATTAAATTCATCTTTAAAATTAATTTGAAAACCTTTTAAAATTGATAAACCCCTAAAAATAAATTGTTTTTATAAACAGCTCATGAAAATTTAAAAACCTCATAGTCAAATAGCAAAGTCCAGATATCAAAAGATAAAACTCAAATTTTAAGAAAGTCTAAAAGCCATATCTCAAAATCAAAAAAGCAACTATCTACATGTTTGTCGCGGGGCGAAGCTGGGTGTGTCCTAATTAAGGAACACTAGCGAGAGAAATTTCAGAGACTGAGTTGTCTAAAGTTGTTTAATTATTTTTATTTTGACTTTAATATTTATAGATATGTACAGAGGTCAAGGGATTGGCTGCACAGGTCACCACTTTTTCGACTTAGATGGTGAATAGAACCATCATTCTTCTCTCACAGGAGAAGTATGTAAACATTCTAAGAATAGATTTTATTTACATTGAGGCTGCGCTGAAAGTTCTACAGAAAGATAAGAGAACAGAAAGACTCGGGCAACACATGTTTTTCAAAATTCATATTTCCTCTTAACAAATTCTTTATATGTTACAAGTAATAGAGCAAAAAACCCTCTACTCAAAAAAAATCCTAATATATTGTAAAAAATACTAATCCCTTTTTCTTTTTCTCAACAGCAGCCGAGTTTTGTCAAATCAAATACTAAATTCCTAAGTTTCATATCAAATAGTAATGTAATGGCAAACTTCTAACCATGCATCTAACATCAAAATACAATAACATTTGTAATAAGTATCTTACATATTTATAAATCAAGTAAAAGCAGACATGCCCAAACCAAAATTAGCCTCCAAAATTAAAAACAAGCAAATGTAACACGGTGTCAGTCATTTGAGCAATTCAAACAAATTCATTTGTCTAACTACATGCTTTTTAAAGCAAGTTCTACCTCAACACAGAAAAAAAAGACCAAACATACTATTAAAAATTTCTTATAAGTACTTCTCTGTTGTATTTCTCTGGGGAATGTTTTATCCCCAGGACCCCTGAAGCCTGTAACCATGTAGTTTGATCCTTCCTTCCTTTCTTGACCTAATTGGCTGAGGTCCAGCTATCTTTTCCTGAGCCCCGGGATAGATAAGGCCCTGTTCTTCCTTGTTCTCTCTCTTTCCCCCCTGGAAACCTTCGAGAATAAACGCCTTGGACTAATCCCGGGGGAAGAGCCTCTTTTGGGATCTTTTGTCTTGTCCCTGAGATATTCTTCCAAAGCCTCTCAAGGAACTGACCTAGCCAAAGAGCCCCGGGAGGCAGCGGGGGAATATTTCAGTTGGCACTCAACATAAGTTTTTATGAAATATTAAAAGCCCACGCAACAGCTGGAGTCCCTATCCAGGGGTCTCAAAAGCTTTTTGAGCGGTTCAACTACCCTTCCACCTATCAGCTGTTTTTTGCATGACTACAGGTGTTAGGGATGGGTTGGTAGCTTGCTCCATGCCAAAGCAAGTCGGCTCGGGACATAAACTTTTGACACTGCTGCATGACAACCCACAGTCCACAGGAGACAGGTAAGATCCCCTTGTGCTGAGGCTAACCCAGGAATAACCCCTAGCTGGGTGGGGAGTCTTTGCCAGTGGATTGTGAAAATCGCACTGCTGCCGGGTGTGCTATGACCCAGCAGATGCGATTTGTGTAAACGCAGGAGGTTATTTTTTTTGTTTGTTTTTTGGTTTTTTTTTTGCTGGCCGGAGCTCCGCTGCCAGCAGGACCACCCCAGCTGGCAGAGACTGCGTTTAGGGGGTGTACACGGCACGGGTCGGGTCCCAGAAGCCAGGCTACGGCGGCTGGACCCCCCCAGTGCCCCCGGAGCTGGCGAGAAGTGGCAGCAGTGACGCTCTCTCGGCCCCGTGGTTTCCCCATCCGTCCCTGATTTTTTGGCTGAGAGCGGGAATCAGGAAAAAGTTCGTGTAGTGTTTTTTCACGTCGGGAGGTAGACCTTGGACAGATAGCTCTTAAAACATCAGAAACATGGGCGTACAGCTATCTGTCCATCAAAAGAGTGTATTACAACAGCTTAAAAATATTTTAATTAATGTTAGGATTCTTATGAGGTGAATAAAAAACTCCTGACTACATGTTGGATGTTTAAAGTGATAAAAGCTAATGATGGTGCCCTATTGGTTGCTGTATGCCATTGTACCCCAGTTTCTCACCCCTTCAGTTGTAAACCCTTGAGATCCCTTACCTTCCCTCAAGTTAAGCCTCTGCTGCTCCTCTTCCTACTTCCAGCTGCCCCTCTTCCTACTTCCTGCTGGCATCTGGCCTGTTTGTCAAGCTGCTGCCACTACCCCTATGGAAATCACTGAGACTCCCATGAGGCTTTGCTGCAAACCAAGACCTAATTAACACTGGAAACCCCTAGCTGAGACAAGCCAACAAAAAATCCAGACCTACAGAAGACAGCATTGAACCGGCAACACTCCACGGTATTTGCAGACAGTCCCCTGTATCTCGCCATAACTCAAAGAGTACCCGGAGGGAGAGACACCCCTAGACTAAACAAGCCTCAGCAAGTTCCTCTGAACCGTTATGAGGGCAAACTCCCGGCTCTGCAGCAGCTCTGCAGTAACTGGGTGGCAGGCAGAACCAATACGGACCTCCTCCTTGGTGGAGCAGCAGTAGTATAGGCCATCCCTTGAGCTTCCCCCTTTTCTAATAAAGGCATTTTAAGGAGTTAAAAATTATCTCCTGCCCTAGTTATTTATAACACCTAAGAAGTTATTAACACACTTTGTCTGCTGGCTGTCAGCTGAAATCCCAGATTCTGCCTTGCAAGACTTGAATTCTGTTTCATTTTGGGATAAAATTGGATAATTATTAACTTTAAAAGTCAAAAATGGTGATAAAAAAGCTTCTCTATTTATTCCAATATTTTTACGAGCGTGCAAGCAGCTGTTAGAAGCAGAACAAAGCAGACAGCCACAGATAAATTTTCTGAATAATCTTTCCTTTTTCCCTGATTCCTCTGTTCCCAAACTGGAGAGGCTTAGCGATTCTCCCCAACAGAAACAGGACTCCAGGACTGACCACAGCAGCCCAGGACTCCTGAGTCTCCCACAGTACCGCGTGGTGGAGGGGAATGGCGGACACCATGTGCTTGCTTCCTCTTCCCACAATCCCTTCTCCCCCCTAATACCCGCCCCTACTTCATATCCCTTGCCCAATCCATTCATGCCTTTGGCTGTCCCACCCCATCCTTCCTCCCAGTGCCTCCCCCTCCCTCTGAGCTACAGCGGGAGCAGGGACAGGGGAGGTCACCTTGCAGCCTCCAGCCCCGTGTGTGTGTGGGGGGGGCGATTCTCTTGTGACAAGGGGACATGACCAGCCTTCCTCAGGACCCCGGGAGAGGGGGGGGGAGCTGCCTCTTGCCAGACCCCAGGGGGTGGGAGAGGGAATGCCTCCTGCCTCCCTGGGCACTGGAAGAGCAGCAGAAATGTTAGGAACTCAGGAAAATGTAGATGAAGGCATACCCTGTGTGGCATCTGTCGTTTATCTTGGTAAGAGAAACGGGTGGAGAATTTATCAGCTGTTATCCTATCAAGATAAAAAGGAGCTTTGCAAAATACAGAGAGAATTTGGAAGATCCAGTGAAATTTTTAAAGGCATGATGAGGGCAACTTTTAATTCAAATGAGATGGTACCCAGTGACATCAAAGACCTATTCAGATGCCTGTTAACTCCCTCAGAGTATGATCTGTGGGAAAGCAGGTGGAAAAGAGCTTTGACAACAGTATTACATGATATTCACTCAACTCCTGGCGAAGCAAAAGACAGTGATGATAATGATATTACACATGACCATCTGTATGGTGAAGGTGATTGGCACTGTCCAGAAAAGCAAACTCGAGTGTTACCCAAGTCAGTTTTAGATAAGATCTGTAATGTTGCAGAAAAAAAATGTTTTATCAGCTACCAACAATTGAAGTTAAGGGCAGTTATGCTAACATTAAACAGTTTCCCTCAGATAATGTTTTGAAGTTTGTGGACCATCTGAGAACACAAGTGGAAAGACAAGTGCAAGACCCAGTGGTGTAGGCAGAATTGATCAAGGAGATGGCTCAGAGGAATGCCAATGAGACCTGTCGTGGAATTATTCTTAGCCTTCCCCTCGACCCATCGCCTAGTCTCGCACAGATGATAGAAGCCTGTACCAGGAAAGCAGAACTGTTCAGTGCACCTGGAAGGAATCCAGGACTGGCACACCCACAGCCTGCAGCAGTTGCGGTACCAGAACTAAGGAGGCAACCAATGTCACCAGACCAGCTGCAGCACATCATCTGCCTCCGTTGCAAAAAGCCAGGACACTTTGCCAGAGCCTGCCCACAAAACCAGAAACAGAAGAAGTCCAACAAACAAAAAAACTGAGCTTACAGCGCGTACCCACCGTGAATACAACTACACGCAAAGATATAAATATAGCGGGACCCACACTGGTGAATGCCTCTCTCTTAACAAAAAAGGGGGAGGACGGGACACACGGTGTGGGGGTGCAGAAAAGTAAAAATGTCAAATGCTCAATTAACAAGGTTTGGCAGCCGTGAGGCCGATTTAGGCTCATGACCACCAAAGGTTTTCATTTCAGCTCTACTGACTGGACAGTCATTACAGTGGACCTGTCAAACATCTCACTGGACCTGACGGTTTATCACATGGGACTGGACAGTGAGTATTTTGTTATTGGGGACACAGCACACACACCCTTAGAGATTGAGGTAGCTCCCATGACCATTAAGGGAAAGATAACATGCCTTATGCTGTTGGCGTGCTGCATACACCCACCATTTTACCTGGTAGAGGGGCAAATTCTTGCCCAAGCCATTCCCATTCCAGCAGAGATCATAGCAGATGGAAAATCACCAGAAGTCTACTGGGCGGAGGTGGTGAGAGAGGATAAAGCCTCTATGGCATGAAACCTAGCCTGTGGGTCACACCGCCTCCATGTAGAGGGGGTGCTGGGCACGGGAGCGGGCATCACGGTTATATCTGAGACCATGTGGCCATCACAGTGGGAATTGCAACCTGTAGCGGGCAAACTTCAGGGCATAGGAGGAATCACACTGGCAAAAATTTCAAAAAGCATTGTGCAAATTGAGGGACCTGATGGAAAATTGTCAAGTGTCCGTCCATTTGTTGCAAAATATAAGGCCCCCCTGTGGGGGAGAGACACCATGTCCCAGTGGGGAGTTCAATTGGTCATTCCTAAGACACCCCAGGATTTTTGAAAATAGCCACTGTGGAGCACCCTGTCCAAAAGTTAACGTGGTTAGATAACACCCCAAGATGGGTAGCACAGTGGCCATTGAGTAAAGAGAAGCTCAAGGCTCTTGAGGAGCTCATGGAGGAGCAATTGGCTCAAGGACACCTAGAAGAGACAACAAGCCCTTGGAATTCCCCAGTTTTTGTGATAAAGAAACCAGGGAAGGACAAGTGGAGGTTGCTCCATGATGTCCGAGAAATAAACAAAATTATAGAGGACATGGGACCGCTCCAACCAGGGATGCCTACTCCAACAATGCTCCCTCGAGGTTGGCAATTGGTTGTCCTAGATATTAAAGACTGCTTTTCCCAAATTCCATTACACCCAGAAGATGCCCCACGGTTTGCATTCTCGGTTCCCACCATTAATCGAGAAGCCCCAATGAAGCGCTATCACTGGAGAGTTTTGCCGCAACGCCTTAAATTGAGCCTTTTCATATGCCAACAGTATGTAGCCTCATTGCTGTCACCGGTACGTGCCGAGAGGAAGGACGCCATCATCCTTCACTACATGGATGATGTGCTTGTGTGTGGCCCCGATGACTCTAAACTCCAACACACACTTGACGTAGTGGTTAAGGTTTTAACCTCTGCTGGATTTCAATTGCAGGAAGACAAAGTTCAAAGGATGCCACCTTGGAAGTACCTGGGTTTGGAAATCACTGCAAGGACCACTGTTCCTGTCATGGGTTGATGCTGGGCAAATGCCAGTGCACCCATGAGTGTATAGTTTTTTAATAAACTACTGTGAGATGTGGTCAAGAACAGAGCAGAGCAGGCCTATGACTTGAAAAGAAAAAAACCCCATTTATTAACCTACATAACAACAGACAATAGATAACAACAGACAATGGACACAGAAAGAAAACCCAATCACCCAAAAGTAGAAAAGAAAACCCCTCAGAACACTTTTCTTCCTCCCCCCAATTTCTATCTCTTACATGCTCACAGTTGTCACCAGCACATACCCTCATATCTACTTGCTTAAACTTTTTACAACTCTGGGTTCCCAATCCAAGCCATTATCCTTTAAAAACCCAATCTTCAATCCATCTAAAGAGAGAAAAAGGAGTCTCTCTCGCCCCACAGACTCCCCCCAAAGGAAACACAGGTCCATCCTCCCGTGCTCCCACGTCACCCATAGCACCACTCGGAAATTCTACCATGGTGACCTCCTCCTCTTCCATGTCCAGTGCTCTCACCACTGTCATGGACTAAGACCAGATAAGGCTCTTTTAAGGATCTTTGGCCAAGTACCAAAAACTAGCCATTTTCTCCTATTGGGACAGCAGTCCCCCCCAAATTTACCCCTGGGGCCGAGGGTTCTAAGAACAGGCCACAAAAGTCTTTGGCTTTGAACCAAAAAGCATCCACCCAAAATACAGTCTCATTTATATTCAGAAGAGTCAGGGTCTGTCTATGGTTCTTATTACGCAAGAGACGTCCAACCCAAAGCCACTCCTCTTCATCTCTGGCAATCGGGGGAGATTCTTTTCATCTTCCTTTATCATCTTGGTCCCAGGCTGTTCTAAAACCACCAGCCATGAAGAATCAAGTGTCTAGAAACAGTTCTCCTCTGCCTTAGAAAGAGTTAAAAACTCCGATCTCCCGGCAAGGCCACAGGCTCAGGCACTCAGGTAACTGCTACACAGCTCCGCGCCGCTGCTCGGCACCTTCTCTCCTGGGGGGGGGNGGAGTATGCTCCTCTGCTGAAAGCAGAGCCCGGAAAGAGGGAGTATGTCCGGGAGTCCTTGCTTTTAACCCCCTGTGTCCTCAGAGGCGTGTCCAACCTCTCAATGGCCACCAAAAGTGCCAACATCCAAACCTGGTCACTGATTGGTTTGACCTCACCTTCCTGAAAAAAACTCATTTCCCCTCAAACCATGACAGTTCCGCAGAAATTGGAAATTGAGTGCAATCTAAAAACCCTAGCAGATCTCCACTCCTTGTGTGGGTCTTTGAATTGGGTAAGACCTTGGCTAGGCCTCACAAATGAGGATCTAGCCCTCCTCTTCAATTTATTGAAGGGAGAGAGGGAGCTGGTTTCTCCCAGGGAACTGACCCCAGAGGCAAAGATGGCAATCGAAAAGGTACAGAAGGCCTTGTCAGAGAGGCAGGCTCATCAGTGTGAGCCAAACGTGCCTTTCCATTTCATTGTTCTAGGAAAGCTGCCACACTTGCATGGTTTGATTTTTCAGTGGACCGAGGGGCAGAGAGATTCACTCTTGATCATAGAATGGGTCTTCCTCTCTCACCAAAGATCCAAGACCATCACTGAGCCACAAGAGTTGATAGCTCAGCTGATTCAGAAGGCCAGGGTGAGATTGTGTGAACTGGCTGGTTGTGACTTTACATGTATTCACCTTCCGGTCAAACTTTCTGAGGAGGGAAGGAACTCTCCTGAGAGACTGACCAAAGAGATGTTTGAGCATTTGCTCCAGGGCAATGCCAGTCTCCAATTAGCTCTGGACAGCTACAGGGGACAAATATCAGTCCATGCCCCGTCTCACAAGTTGTTCAATGAGGAATTCCACCTCATTCCTCGGGAGGAGTCAGAGACCACTCAAGGCTCTCACAGTGTTCACGGACGCATGTGGGGCTTCCCACAAGTCGGTGATGACTTGGAGAAATCCACAGACTCAGCGTTGGGAAGCTGATGTTGAGTTTGTGGAGGGATCCCCCCAAGTGGCCGAGCTGGCTGCCGTGGTAAGAGCTTTTGAGAAGTTCTCGGAACCAATTAATTTGGTAACAGACTCTGTGTACGTGGCTGGGGTAGTGTCCAGAGCTGAGTGGGCCGTGCTCAAAGAAATAGAGAATGAGCATCTCTTCAGATTGCTCTCAAAGCTAATTTATTTAGTTTCTCATCAAGAGCATCCGTTCTATGTGATGCATGTAAGGTCACATACTGATTTGCCAGGTAAAATTGCAAAGGAAAATCGCCAGGCAGACTCCCTTGCTGCACCAGTTGAAAAAGCACGTCTCCCTGACATCTTCCAACAGGCAAAGCTGAGTCACCAACAATACCATCAAAATGTGCCAGGTCTGATCCGTCAGTTCCTGCTAACACGGAGTCAGGCTCGAGCCATTGTGGCCACCTGTCCCAACTGCCAGCTCCAGGCCATACCATCGATGGGCATGGGGGTTAACCCCCAGGGCCTTGGCAGTTGTGAAGTGTGGCAGACAGACATCACACACATTCCTAGTTTTGGTCGCCTCAAATATGTTCATGTAAGCATTGACACATATTCAGGCACAGTATATGCCTCTGCCCATGCAGAAGAAAAGTTTGTGCATGCCAAGCAGCACCTAGTGCAAGCTTTTTCAGTGTTGGGGATCCCAAAAGAAATGAAAACTGATAACAGCCCAGCGTATGCATCCAAGGAGTTCCTGGAATTTGTCCAGCAGTGGGGAGTGGAACGTAAAACTGGCATCCCTCACTCCCCCACAGGTCAAGCTGTGGTTGAGCGAGCACACCAGACACTCAAGCAAGTCTTGGCTACACAGAGCAGTTCAACTGTGTGGATGTCTCTGCAGCAGAAGCTCTGCAAAGCCATGTTTACCTTCAATTTTCTGAATTGTTCATTTGAAAACATGAGTCCACCAGTGGTATGTCATTTTAACAGTGGCAATCAGTTCAAATTGTCTCGGTGTCCACCAGTCATGATTAGGGACCCAGAAACTTGGGAAACCAAAGGTCCCTATGAGCTCGTGACCTGGGGTCGTGGCTATGCATGTGTGGCTACTCCCTCAGGCCCTCGGTGGATTCCCCAGAAGTGGGTGAAACCTTTTTTCCCCAAAAATCCAGCTCAAGCAGAAGGGGATGAGAGGCAAGTAGCCGTTGCTTCAAAGAGAAGATGCCGCCGGATGGAGAAAAAAGAATCTTCCTAGGCATGGATTCCTTCCAGCAGAGACAGAAACTTTTAACATGTTTTAAAAATGTTTGTTTTTCCCTTTTAGAGAAAACCTACCTCACACTCAACCCTGTGATGAACTCCATCCAAGTTGTCATATTGTTAGTGCTGAACAGTCTGGCAGCTGCGTGGATCGTCCCTCAGCCACGTCAAAACGTCTGGGTGACCCTGGCACAGACACTTCAGCAGGAAAACATATGCTTGTCCACTGCAGCAGCAAAGGATCCTATGTCCACTTGTCTGGTAGGAATTTCATTGCAGGCTGGAGAATTTCCAGCAGGTTTGGACACACAGAGGTCCAACAAAATTCCAGAGTCACATACTCCCTGACCACACAAAGATCAGCAGCAGCAAGCTGTGGTGATCATGAACACCTTAGAGGAGTGGTTGTGAAGTTTGGCCAAGATAGCTCAGGAACCCCAAGAGTTAGAGTTATTGGGTTCTTCCCCTGCGTCATACTGCATACATTTTTCCGTCTTCCCAAAACCTTATAGCATTAACGAGTACCACAATATAAGACAATATCGTGGGGAGTTTTCTGCAAAAAGGTGGTGTCATAATGTAAGCCATATTGCAGCAGACAATCCATCACACTCAAGTCCCAAAAGTCTCCCTAAGGGATTGTTCTTGATTTGTGGGGATTGGGCCTGGGCAGGAATTCCGTCTCGGCTTTTAGGAGGGTCATGTACCATAGGGCGGTTGTCCGTATTGACACCCAACCAAACTTTAATTGGTGAACGGACTCACAAAAACAAATTGGCAAACAAAATTCAAAAGAGGAGTGCTGACAATTTGGACCCAAATTGTATGTCAGAAATTTGTCATTGGGCCAAGTCAAAAAGAGTTGCTGTGTCCCTGTTCCTTCCGTGGGTCACAGCAGCCAAAGCTCTAGGTGAATTGGGCCATCTAGAGTGCTGGGTGGTGAAACAAGCAAACTTGACTTCCACTGCCATCAGCTCTCTCCTAGAAGACGAGGAAATTACCAGACAGGCCACACTGCAAAATTGTGTTGCCATAGACTTCCTCTTGTTACTGCATGGACATGAAGTCCAGGAATTTGAAGGACTCTGTTGCATGAACCTGACCTCGAAAGCTCCAAACATCCATGCTGCCCTTCGAAGCATGAACAGCTTGATTGGACAAGTGAAACAAGAATCTGAGGATTGGTTCAAAGAACTGTTCAAGGGCTGGGGATTCACAGGGTGGTGGATTTCTATAGTTAAAACAATTTTGTTATTCCTTGTTATTCTTTTCCTTGTAACAATAGCATTCAGGATCCTATGTTGTTTAATTTTCAAGGCTATCAATGGTCTCATACCTTCTACCTCAGAAGTCAACCACATAGAGTTGGCAAATCTAAGGCAGTCTGACTTCCCCACCAATTGTAAGTGGTGGGAAAAAACACATCCCGTGTCAAAATGACCCTAATGTTTTTCGTGTAACTTTGTTAAACAAAAAAGGGGGAGATGTTGTATTCCTTTGGGGAATGGTTTTTCCCCAGGACCCCTGAAGCCTGTAACCATGTAGTTTGACCCTTCCTTCCTTTCTTGACCTAATTGGCTGAGGTCCAGCTATCTTTTCCTGAGCCCCGGGATAGATAAGGCCCTGTTCTTCCTTGTTCTCTCTCTTTCCCCCCTGGAAACCTTCGAGAATAAACGCCTTGGACTAATCCCGGGGGAAGAGCCTCTTTTGGGATCTTTTGTCTTGTCCCTGAGATATTCTTCCAAAGCCTCTCAAGGAACTGAGCTAGCCAAAGAGCGCCAGGAGGCTGCGGGGGGATATTTCACTTCTCATTCTTAAACGTACAGTTTTCAAAATAGCACAATTATTTCATCATATAAAATATCAAATTTACCACACAATATAACTACTTCATTCAAAAACCAAGCTACTGTAAAAACACATTCCATAAAAAATAGAAATGGGGGAGTCAGTACTATTATAGGAAAGTTAAATATATATATGTTCTTTAATTTCTCATTTTCATAAAAATCAGAAAATAAGAATTTTAGAGCCTGCCTTTTTATGGCAGACAGAGAGTTTTGTTTTTCCACAGGTACAAAGTTCCTACAAAAGATGTCAAGTCACAACCACAAAAAGAGAAAACTGCAGAAAACACCAAATGAAGACCATGCGAAAAGCAGTAACAGCTAAACCATGTCTCCAAAAAGGACTTCTACACCTTAACACAACTCAGCAGTATACACTTTAGAGCATTTTCAAAGCAGACTGAGTTTTTATAAAGTTTAAACTAGTTAAAAATTATTCTTTGTACTAAAAAAATTTTATAAGTTATTACTATCATATTAATATTAATGTTATTATCTTGTTCTAAAACTGTATGTTAAAAAAAGAGTTGACAAATTTCATTAGCCCAAAACCTGTGCAGACAAAGGAATATAGTTCACTTGAAAAAAATCTCCCCAAAAGTAAAATAAAATTCATAATCAGAGACTAAATATTAATCTTTAAAAATTAATAATTGAAATAATTAACTAAAAAAGAAAAGAAAGTGCTAAATTCAAAAGTACTTAATCCATAATACCACAATTGAGTTATAAAACCAAATTATTAAACAATAAGTTATTAACATAATTATAATTATCAACAAATGTGAGAATTTTTCAAAGTAACTATTTTCCTTTTTTTTTCTTTTTTATAATATAATTTAAAAGGGTGAAATGTAGTAAAGCATCTCCTACACCCCCAGCAGGTGCTTCCAAATAGGGAAAGAGTTTCAGTTTACCTTTAGACATTTTAGGAAGCTTACCTAGAAACTTCAATACCCTTCTGACAGAGATTGGCTCGGACCCAGCACAGAATTATGGCTTGGACTCCGAGAATGCACCTCAAAGTCTGTTGTTCATCTCATTGGGCCAAGGGCCAAAAAGCCCACCTAAGCTGTTAAGTACTAAAGAGAGAGAACAAAGAAACTCCAAGCTTTTTGAGATGTTGTAGCAAGGTGTCTGAGGTTTCTCAGGCACCTATGCACAGCTTTTTATTTATTTTCTGTAATGTTTGTTATTTTGTTATTTTTTCTTTATTAAAACCTTTTGATTTACAAAACACCTTCGAGAAGCAGTCTCGCTCAAATTAATTATAGCCACTTTTCTGCCAGGCTAGCCCTCAGAGTGTGGGTCAAACCCACAGATGGGGCTGCAGGGTGCCCAGGTATGAATGAGGTGGGGCACTTAGTGTGCACTTGGGGGGGCAGGCCATGTGCAGGGGTGGCCAGGCGGGCACGAGGGGGTCCTGGATAAGCCCAGGGGGTGCACAGCGCACGCTGTGCTGGAGGTGATCTGCTGGGAAGGGAAGAACGACCCGGACAGAAGCCGTTTGCGGGAGCCTCCTGCCACCCAGTGTCGGCTCCAGCCAGCGCCGCTCTCCAGGGCTCCCCCCGCCCGGGGCTATCGGGGGCTCTGGAGCCAAACAGCTTTTGAAACATCAATTTAACAAAAGCAAAACCCAAATCAACACTCTTAGAAAAACGCCAGAAAATCAATCAAGCCCCCAAGACACACTCTTCTTCCAAAACCCCTCAAAAACCGAACAAACCCACGGCCATAGAAGCATCCCGAAGGTGTGCAGGACACAACTAAGGTCCCCGCAGATGACACCATCTCTGTTCCCTCATGCTGGCCGTGCCGTCTGGTCTCAGGGCTGATGACGTGTCACTCCCAGACCTGTCCGGTCGCACTCAGGTCACTGGTCGCTTTTACACTCAAATGTGACATTTTCCCTTTCGCAAAGCTGGTTTGATGGAGTTGCAGAGGACGGGCCGAACGCTTCCCCTCTGCTCCAGAGTAACTTCTGGACCTTCCGGCCACTTTGGGCTGACTTGGTAGAGTCCCCAGCAGCGGTCCCAACCGGTACCTTCTCCTTCCCGGGGTCCGGGCGGGTCCCCGACCTCCCCGGGCCGAGCTTCCCCATCTGGAGCGGGCACCGAGCGGCGGAGCTCCGGCCGGGGAACCTGGAGAGGAGGAGGCGGCAGCAGGCGGGGCCAGGCCAGGCGGAGCCACAGCCGGTACGGCGAGAGCCGGGCGGGGGCGAGAGCGCGGCGGCCGCCCAGAGCGGGGAGGGAGCGGCTCCCCCGGGAGGAGCGGGGACGGGGGGGGGGCGGCGGCACGGGCCGGGGCGGCAGAGGGCGAAAGAGACAGGGAACGAGAGAGGGGGACCGGGAGAGGAGGACGAGCAGAAAAGGTAACGGGGTCAGTAGAGTCGCTGCTGCTGCCGCCGCAGCGCCGGGACCGTTTGTCCCTTTGTCCTTTTGTCCCTGAGAGGGAAGATGTGTGCTAATGTCTTTACAAACAATTCGATGGGTGAAGGTATGGGTGTTAACATCTTTGATGTGAGTCTTAATGTCTGTACTGACTTTGGGCATCAGGTTTGCTGCAGAATCCAGACAGCCTGGCTCCTGGAACAGACACGAGTCTGCACGAGCTTGAGTTTCTGAGCAGGTTCAAGGGGAGAATACACGGTAGGCGGTTCGGGAAGGCTGTACCTTCCTAGTACCTCAGCCAATGGGGAAAGGAAGAGAGCACCATGCGGCCGGGAGTTAGGATAAATGGAGGCTGCGCCCTCTAAAACCTCGAGAGAGTAAACTCCGCGGGCGTGTGCCCCAGTGTACTCTCTCACTTTATTCGAATAAAGTTACAGGACTTTTCTGTCTCCTTTTTCGAACATAAACCTTTGGCCTTTGTAGATTTATTTTGCTGTCATCCCTTTTTCTATTTGTCCATTTGCCTCCGCGCAGCCTGGGGCCAGCACCAGCCGCTCCGCTCCTGGGACATGGGTCACAAAGTGATGAGGCACTAACACAGGCTCCTCAGAGAAGCAGTGGAAGCTTCATCCCTGGAATGGTTCAAGGGCAGGTTGGATGTGGCTTTGAGCAGTCTGGTCTAGTGGAAGGTGTCCCTGCCCACGGCAGGGGGATTGCGACAAGGTGATCTTTAATGTTCCTTCCAACCCAAACCATTCTGAGATTCAGTGATTTTGCACATGGGCCTCTTTTGCTGGAAGGACAATCCATTTGCAAGGATACAGTGAACCCAAAGTCCACACAATACTGTACCAAAGAATTAAACTCTTCACTCCTCAATACCTTCTTACTCATCCTGGCTAATTTGGTTCTTCTTAATGTCAACCAGAAATCTACCAGAGATCATTCACATAATATTACAGGGCTGTTCCTCTTTTGTTCCTCTATTTTGATCAAATAATGGCTCAGGTGTCTCTCACTGACATATTGCTGACTGGGGACCAGTCTCCCATACTGCTTATAGAAGGAATTTCCCTTAGATACCCAATTTAGCATGGAAAAAAAAATCCACTTAAGGATCTTCAAGAGGACCGACATTAAAGCAGATTCAACTTATCAAACCCACAGCAATGGTATTAAAATGTAGGTTTATGATCCCTTATTCAATATTTCTTAATAAAGGCTCCAGACTAATTTTGACAGATAAATATACAGCACCCAACAAGTACAGATCACATGGGAACAGATGCAAGCATCCATCCGTCCATCC
>VZDJ01000393.1:32493-42968 GCA_008694505.1 Cyanoderma ruficeps
TGATACAATAGGATTTTACTATACATGAGTCCTTCCTTAGAGTTTTTAATTTTTCCGAAACCAAGTTTGAATAGAGTCTCCAGATTAGCAAAGTGGTGATGCTCCCCAGACAGCTTGATGTGTATTGTAGAGCCTGGAAGCCAGGAAACTCGGTGGGGGTGAATGGTCGGCTGTCTCGTTGCTGATGGCCGGGACTTGTCATGCACATCAAGGTTCGGTTTCCGGTTTCCACACCTGGTCCCATTGTGATTTGGTCTTTCACTTGTAGATGCAGCCTGCAATCTCAAACAGCCCCCTTTTCCCTGTGCTTTTTCCAGAGATACTATTTTCTGAACTGGGCATGGTTCTGATATTCAAAAGGGCTAGGGGAAGGCACTTTATCCATGACAATTTTGTTTCAATCATCAGTTTTGCCAACTGTGCTTTTAGAGTCTGATTCATTCTTTCAACCTGTCCAGAGCTCTGGGGGTGCCAAGGGGTATGAAAATCCCATCTGATCCCTAAGGCTTCTGCTGTCAATTTTATGATTTTGGAGGTGAAATGGGTGCCCTGGTCCGAATCAATGTGTTGTACTATTCCAAATCGGGGAACAATTTCCTCTAATAAGATTTTTGAAACAGTGTGGGCGTTAGCCCTGGCACAGGGGAAGGCCTCTACCCAATGCGTTAATTTGTCCACTATCACCAATAAGAATTTGTATCTCCCCACCTTGGGTAACTCGGTCAAATCTACCTGAATCCTTTCAAAGGGCTGGTAAGCCAGAGGCCGACTCCCCAGTAAGGCTTGTTTGGATTTAGCTCGATTTACCTTCTGGCAGGTGAGGCATCCCCTTACCTCCTGCTTAGCCAATTCATAAATTCCTTTGCAGCCGAAAAACCTTAGGAAATGTTCCGCCAAAGCTCTGGCTCCCCAGTGTGTCTGTGAATGCACTCTCTTTAAAATTTTTCGGGTGTATTCCTTCGGTAACAATTCCCTCCCATCCGGTAGCACCCATTTTTCCCCATCTAGTTTACCCCAAATCCTTTCATATCCCTTAATTTCCTCGGCTGTTGGCTGTGGTACATACCTCGGGGACTCTTCTGTTTTTTAAAATTCAGGGGTACTGATCGCCATTAGAGCCGCCCTCTTTGCCTCTGTGTCTGCCCATTGATTTCCCCGAATTTTAAATTGTTTCCCCTTTTGTTGACCTTTAATGTGCTCCACCGAAATGGTTTCCGGCTCTCTAACAGCCTCCAAAATCCGCCTGATAATTTCCCCGTGTACCAAACATTTTCCGCGTGAGCTAATTAGACCTCTCTCCTCCCAAATTTTTCTGAAGGTGTGTACCACTCCGAAGGCGTACTTTGAGTCAGTGTAAATAGTTCCCTTCTTTCCCTTTAAGTCTTCCAATGCCCTGAGGATTGCATACAGCTCGCAGGCCTGAGCCGACCACCCTGGATTGAGCGGTCCCGATTCCACCACCTTCCCTGACTTCCCATCCACAATGGCATACCCTGACCTCCTTTTCCCTTCTACCACCCGGGAGGACCCATCCACGAACCATTTTTCCCCTTCCTCCAGCTCCTCTTCCTCCAGGTCGGGTCTAATTTTTGTTTGTAATTCTATAAACTCCAAACAATCGTGAACAATCCCTTCCCGCGCTTCCCCGAAGAGAAACTGAGCAGGATTTAAGGCAGAGGTGGTGAGGAGTTCCAGTCCCGGAGAATGTATCAATATAGCCTCGTATTTGAGGAGTCGGGCATCCGTTAACCATTTTTCTGCCTTTTGTTGCAGTATTCCCCGCACATTGTGCGGAGAATATACTACCAAGGGGGCCCCAAAAGTGACTTTTCTTGCCTCCTCAACTAATAATGCCACAGCTACAATTGCTTGGAGGCAAGTGGGCCATCCCCGGCTGACCGGATCAAGTAATTTGGAGACATAGCCCACAGGTTTTTTGTCCCCTGCCCAATCCTGGGTGAGAACCCCATGCGCAGTATGGTTGTTTACATTTACGAATAATTGGAAGGGCCTCCTTATATCAGGGAGGCTGAGCACCGGAGCCGAAATTAATACATTCTTCAGATTCTGGAATTCCTTGTCATCATTCTCAGTCCATTTTATCCTGGCCATGGTCAGTTTCTCATATAAAAACTTTACTTTTTCACTATACCCATCTATCCATTGCCTGCAGTACCCGAAAAGGCCCAGTACTTGTCTTACTTCCCTTTTCGATTGGGGAGGTGGGAGGGCTATGATGCCAGCCACCCGCTCCGGGTCCAATCTCTTTTTCCCCTCCGTCAGCCAGTGTCCCAAATACTTTACCTCCGGCTCTGTAAATTGGAGTTTAGATTTTGAAACCTTCAACCCCTTACCTCCCAGGAAGTTTAGCAATTCCGTTGTACACTTTCTTACACTCTCTTCCGTTGGGCCAGCTACCAATAGGTCGTCCATGTACTGCAGCAATTTTGTACCTTCACTTGGGGTAAAGTGACTCAGTAACTGCTCTAGGACCTGTCCAAATAGATTGGGGGAATCCACAAAGCCCTGGGGAAGGGTGGTCCAGCGTAATTGCTGGTTTCGATGGGTCTCAGGATCGGTCCATTGAAAAGCAAAATAGTCACAGCTCTCCTTAGCCAAGGGACAAGTCCAAAATGCATCCTTTAGATCAATTACACTATACCAAGTGTCTGAGGGAGAGAGGCGGTTAAGAAGTGTGTAAGGGTTTGCCACCACGGGGAATTTCATTCGAGTCCTCGAGTTTACAGCTCGAAGGTCTTGCACCAGTCTATAATTTCCGTCTGGCTTCTTTATGGCCAAAATCGGGGTGTTATGGCCAGACATGCAAGGTTCCAGGGTGCCTTTTTGTAACAAATCATCTATGATAGGTTTCAACCCCTTTCGTCCTTCTAAGGGAATGGGGTATTGTTTTACTCTGATTGGGTTATTAGGTTCATCAATTTCTACCTGAATAGGTTCAATGTCTAGTTTTCCCACCTCCCCAGGGACATGCCAAACCTTAGGATTAATGTTTTCCTCGTCCTGGGTAGTTAGCTTGTATAAACTAACTACTAACTGGGAGTCCTGAACAATTAGGTTTATACCTAATTTTATGATCAGGTCTTACCCTAGGAGGTTGTATTCTGCCTCCTCCACCAGCAGTAGGTTTCCTACACAGAATTTGGTTGGAGATTCGATTTGCACATTTTTGATTATAGGGGCCCTAAAGGGAATTCCCTTAGCTCCCACTACTAACATATATTCCTTACTTTTATCACATCCCGTGGGAATTTTCTGCACGGTGGATCTTTCTGCCCCAGAATCCACCAGAAAGGTAATTTCTTCCCCTTGGGGACCGACTTTTAGAGTTATCAAGGGCTCCTTAGATGTTCTGGTCCCCAAAAGAAAAAGCCCCCGACACCCCTAGTCTTCCTGGAATACCTGTTCATCCTTGATCCTTTTGAAACAATCTTTTTTCAGATGGCCCTTTTTCTTACAATAGAAACATTCTATGTCCTCTTTCTTTCCCCGGGAACTTTTCCCAGGAGGGGTCTGGTTTTTCCCATGTCCCGTTTTTGCTTGATGTAGGTTTCCTTTTACTGGAGGCCGATCCTGTTTTTGGGCTTCTCTTACCGCTGCTACCATCACCCGAGCCTGGATCTTACTTTTTTCCTCATCTTGCCTCATGTAGACCCTTTGAGCTTCCCTTAACAGTTCTTGTAATTCTTTCCCTTGCCAATTCTCTATTTTCTCTAATTTTCTCCTGATGTCATCCCATGATTTTGCCACAAATTGAGTTATAAGTAAGACTTCTCCGACAGGGGAGTCAGGATCAGTCCCAGAATAAATTTGCAAACCTTTCCTCAATCTCTCCAGCCAGTCGCTCGGGGATTCGTCTTTTCCCTGGCATTCCCCCAAAATTTTGCTAATATTTTGACCCCGAGGTACTGCCTCCTGAACGCCCTGGATTACCATGTTCCGGAGGTCTACCATGCTACGTCTACCTTCTTCGGTTTGTGGATTCCACCTGGGGTCAACATTGGGCCATTTCTGTTCCCCCCGATCCCCTTGGGGGTTTCGTCTTTCCCATTTCCGAATCCCGGCCTTCCGAATCATGTCTCTCTCCTCTGTATTGAACAGTGACCTCATGATGGAGTGCAAATCCTCATAATTGTAAATACTGTTTCCCAGAAATTCGTCCAGCCGCTCAGCGACTCCTAGCGGATCATCCATCAACTTTCCCATTTCCCTTTTGAACGCCCTGACATTGGCCGTGTTGATGGGCACATTTACAAATCAAATTACTCCCGTTGCCATTGGCACTTCCCTTAAGGGAAAGAGGGAGGAAGGACCTTCATCCCCGTCATCTTTCCAAGTTCTATGTCTCGTCATCGGGGGAGAATAAGAAATTTTTGTTGGGGGGGCTGATTTGCCTGCCCCTTTCGGGGGCTCTGGGAGGCCTGCCCCTTGTGTGTGTGTCCTGTTCTCAGGGGGTACGGGAGGGGTTGACCAGAAGGCTGAAGCCTCACCAGTAGGGGGAGGTGTTGTCCACTTTCGGGGCCATGGCGGAGCCGTAGGTCCATGGTGAGAAAACAACATTTCTCGTGCCGCAGCCGTAGGAGGGACAGGGGGAGGTAGGTTATCCAAGGGGTCCCACTTGATATTTTGTCCACCCTCTCCCGTTTTAGCTTTTATTGGATACAGGCTTGTTTGGGGCTCCCAGATTTTGGCGTATAATTTTTCTTCCCACTCTCCTGGCTTCTTTGGCCACGAACCGATTTAAGGCTTTACCGACCCACGGTTCAAATGTTCCAAACACTGCCAAACCAGGTGATCCCTGATCTCCTTCCCTCCCCACACCTCGGTGCAGTAATGTATCATTTTCTCCTTGGATAACTTCCTTCTCTGAGGACAATCGGCCCAGTTTTCTAACATCCATCCCAACGGACTTTCTCTGGGGATTTTTAGGACATTTCCCTGCCCCGTTCCCGAGGGTATACTGTTTCCCTGTCCCATAATGACCTGACTTACCTTTCCTGTTTGGCTGCGCTTGGCCCTTGTACTTCCGAGACTGATTCTACTTACCAGCTGATCGGGTCCTTCTCGGCACTAACTTCCAGCGAGCTGGCTGGAGTTTTTCCGAAGAGGACTTGTTCCGACCCACTCGGTAAGTCCCTGGGCTACCCTAGCCCTTGGACTAAGAGGCTTACCAGTCTTGAACTCGAAAAAGACGTACCCTTTCCTCTTAGTCCCCCCGTGGTCGACCCCCTGGACACCCTTTGGCCCAGAAGTTGCCGGGTGTATGGAGTGTTTTCCCAAGGCCTTTCGCTTCCCTCGTTAGCCGACCACTTCCCTCGCAGGACAGTGGAACTGCGGCACCTCTGAGGTTCACATTCGCCTTGTGGAAACTCCACCTCTCAAACACACGTCCGACCACACCTCACTCAACCACAGTTACTTACAGCTCTTTTCTCTGTGGATTCTTCATGCACGTAGAGTTTTGTGAGTGAAAAAATTTTACCACGGCTCAGGTCAGTCCCGCCTTCGAGCTGCCTGCGAGTTCCCTAAAACTTTTAAACTTGAGCCTTTTTTCTGCTGTGGCTTTGCTTTTTGGTAAAAAAATTTCGTTCTATAGTCGGTCCCACCGAGAGTCCCTTGTACTGTCGGGCCGCTAAAGTAGCGGGGCGCCTCCCGAGCAGCGTGGGGCTTTTCGTGGAGAAAAACACGACTATATCACGTCGGGGTCACCAAGTCTCTTATAAATAAGGTGAACCAAACTGGGATCAAAAAAACCAAAGTTTTATTTTTCCCAATTAAAGAATTTGTGATACGAAAAAAGCAACAAAAAGTACAATAACAAATAACCAAATAATAATGAAACCTGCAAAGGTCCCAGCCACAGCAGAGCTCAGGTTCGTTCAAACGGGGAGACAGACACTGGACTGGCCCCTGCCAGGTCCCTGGGTCATCTGTTCCGCTGGCATGCTTTAGAACTTCACTTTTATACCCTTTTTCTTCCCCCAAGCTAGGTTTTCCATTGATACAATAGGATTTTACTATACATGAGTCCTTCCTTAGAGTTTTTAATTTTTCCGAAACCAAGTTTGAATAGAGTCTCCAGATTAGCAAAGTGGTGATGCTCCCCAGATGGCTTGGTGTGTATTGTAGAGCCTGGAAGCGCAGGAAACTCAGTGGGGGTGAATGGTCGGCTGTCTCATTGCTGATGGCCAGGATTTGTCATGCACATGAAGGTTCGGTTTCCCGGTTTCCACACCTGGTCCCATTGTGATTCAGTTTTTCACTTGTAGATGCAGCCTGCAATCTCAAACAGCCCCCTTTTCCCTGTGCTTTTTCCAGTGCGTGTTTCTGTACCCATCCAAGTTTCCATGCCCAGATCAATATATAGAATATATATATATCACTAAGAAAAGCCAATAAAAGTATTTTAACTACCCACGGATGTTCAAAATACTGAGAAGTTATTGTAATGAGGGGCAAAACATCATATAAGAAAGTAGTGAAGGTGCCACTCTGAATTTCTTCCTCAAAAAGCTCTCAGAGGAAGAAGTATAATTGTCAATTGTCTCCATGAGATGGTACCCAAAGTACAATAATGGCTTCAGTACAGAGGACAAATACCAGAATAAGCTCAAGGCCAGTGTTTTAATAACAAATCTCCCAGGCAAAGCATCACTAAATACTATATAACAGATCAAACTGCAAAAGCTAACACCAATCTTTAACAGATACAGCAAAAAAAAAAGAGCATGGCACAGATCAGATAAACTAATATCAAGAACAGATGAATCAAAATCATGATCCACAACTGTTACCAGATATAAATCCCTTCTAATATGCTGTGGTCAATCTGTTATTATCTCAAAACTTTTGAGCCCTATGTTGAGCACCAAAACAGACTCTTGTGGTTTAACCCTTAGCCAGCAACTAAGCAGCACACAGTCATTTGCTCACTTCCCCACAGTTGGATGAGGGAAAGAGAATTCAAAGGGTAAAAGTGAGAAAATTTGTGGGTTGAGACAAGAAGAGTTTAATAATTGAAATGCAATAATAATAATAATAATAATAAGTAANAAATGAAAACAATTGCTCACCACCAATCAACCAACACCCAGCCAGTCCCTGAGCATCATCCTCCCCCACCAACCTTCCCCCTAGTTTTATTGCTGAGCATGATGTCATATGGTCTGGAATATCCCTTTGGTCATTTAGTGTCTCATGAAAGGGGAAATTTTCTCAAACCTTTAGTGCTTAATTTGTCTGTCAGCACCCCAGGAAAGTCAAGACCCAACAAGTCTCTAAGTGTCCCATTATGGGGACCCTTCACTGAGCAGTCCACTGGATCAGAGGATGGTTCAACTGACTTATTCAGGGGCAGACACCAACAACATAAGGGTCTCCACAGTTGTTACCTGCTGCCAGCAACTGTTAGCACCCTTGAAGGACTCACACTATTAATTTACAGAATAACACTATTAATAAATTAGAAAATTGTGACAGGTTAAGATTTGAGGGTTGCCTGTAATAGCATCTGGCTGAAAAAACATATTCAAAGCAATATACTGGCAAACTCTAATCCCTAACAAAAGCTGGCTGGAGATAATCATGCAGTGCGCACAGAATATGATTCTTACCCAATAGGTGTCCCTATGGGAGAGAAGACAGCTTCAGCCTGTTGACTGATCCCAGCAGTTACAATGGAGTCTTCCCTAACTTCTCCCCATTTTTAATTTTTATACTATTTTGTTATGTTTAGGTGGAGCTTGAGTTTTGAGTGACTTTAGTCATGCATACCTTTCTCCCTGATTCATGTAAAATTCTAAGATATAGTTGCTGAAATATTGAACGTGTGCTCCGTGAGGGGTGGTCACACCTTTGTGGCAGGTTGGTTTGGGATGGCCATTGTCTTATGTTAAAATGTAAGATGTAACCAAAAGTATGTATTCTATTACCATCTACTTAAGCTGTTAGAATAGGAGGGGCAGTGTTCTTTATGTTCTCCATGGGTTAACCCTGATAATACCCTCCGGGGGACTATCCCTGCTAATGGGCCATCAAGGTGTCCCAGCATGACTCATAGAATTATATCATCCCATCGTGAGATGCTCTGCCCAGGGGGAGGAACCAAACATTACTACCTGTATATAACTGGAGGCTTGGAACACCACAGGCAGCACTACCCACTGGATTCCTAGAGGACAAGAGCTCCATAACCACCACTGGACCTCCAGAGAAGGACCAGATATTTCTACAGAATCACCACTTTGACAGAATCGCATCCATCACTCCAACAGGACTGTAGCCACCATTTAATCGGACTGCTACTACCACCTTGACCGAAAGGGTGTCTGGTTGTTTTCTGACTGTCAGTTTAAGCCAGTGTTTTGGTACTATTGCCTTTATTTTAATTTTCCTATTAAATTGTAGTTTTGACTTGGAATCTTGCACTGGTTTGCTTTCAAACGAGTACATATTTTGGCACCCAATGTGAGGCAGTACGGAGAGAAGTCAGAATTACAGTTCTGTATTACAGAAACTGCCTATTCACCATGATGTTCAGTGTGTTTATATGGGTACTGTACCTTGCTCTCTATATTTTTCCCCACATGGGGAATTATTTGCTGATTGTGATGCTCCATTTGAGACCAGGTAATGGTATGAAAATCTCTTTATTGTTTATTATGTCTATTGCATGATAACCTCTGAGGCAATGAATGTCATTCAGAATATATATTCAGTTTTGTTCGCTTGTCCTAGTCTGGGCTGCTACCTCTGGGGTCTCCTCAACAATCGCACCCAGCCCCTGGGGGGTAGAGTACAGAATGAGTTTTTCCAACCTTTCAGTCCTGACAAAGCAGATTTTGAAAATATTGAGTTCCCTCTGAATGTCAAGGAGGGCATAATCTTGTTGTCAGTTCTGCTTTCTCTTTTCTCTATGACCTGCACCGTGTACACTATGCTTAGAGTCAGAACAGAGTTCAGTGTGGCACAGCATTCTCAGGATGAGGAGAAAAGCTGCAAAGCAACCAACACCATGTCTACACAAACTGTCACAGAGAGAAAAGGAAACAAAAGAACAGTTGATGTCTCCACAGACATCACTGAGCCAGGATAGTCTAAGCCGGTGGCAGTTGCCCCCATTCAGAAAAAGAAATCAAAGATCAAATCAGTCTGCATAGTGACCAATGAGCAGGTGACTGGACCTTCACACCCAGCAGAAGAGACAGAGATCATCACTCGCTCTCTACCCCTTGGGTGAGCTGCATGACTTGTGTAGGGAGTTCACCTGCCAGACGAACAAGTCCATCCAGACCTAGCTGCTTCGCATCTGGAATGCTACAGCTAATGACACCATTCTGGATGGAAATGAGGCCAGGCAACTGGAATCCCTGTCCTGGGATGTGGTCCTTGACCAGGGGATCAGGAGAACCCAGGAAATTCTCAGCCTCTGGTGGCAACTGCTGGCGAGGGTAAGGGACAGATACCTTTGTAAGGAAGACCTCCATGTGCAACACGGAAAATGGAGCAGAATGGAACAAGGTATAAAATGCCTAGAGGGAATTTGCTGTGCTGGAGATAATTTTTTTGGAAGAAGAGAGATTCCCTAAGAGCCCAGATGGTCTCCAGTGTGTCGCAAATGTTGTTGAAATTTGCACAGCTTGGACCAGAGATATACTCCTGTTACCTAGTGACACTGCAATGGTGGGAAGGAGAGGACAAGGTGGGCATGTTGGTCAACAAACTAAGAATTTACAAGGATGCTGTCACTGTCCCGTTATGCACCCATGTCTTATCCATGGAAACAAAGCTGGCAGAGCACGTCCGGGGCTTGGAAGAGAAAATTGAAGAGGGCCACCTGAAACTGAGAAAGGATCTTAAGGAAGGAATTTACCACATCTAGCCAGAACCAACAAGAGTCTCTGCCATTAGGAGCAGACATCCCTCAGTGAAAGAGGATACACTCCACTAGGTAACCTCTGGTTTTTCTTTCAGGAGCATGGAGAAGACATGGATAAGTTGGACAGAAAACCCCCTTCCTCCTTAGCAGCCCGGGTTCATGAACTGAAAAGAGGAACATCTGCCACAAGAAACTCATCCCACTAGTTTGCTTTCAAACTAGTGCAGTGGTGTGCATCAGTATTACATCTGAGGTAACCTTTGAGATGGAGGTGGGCATCTGTGATCATGCCATGGTTGCTTGTTCAACAGCAAGACACCTTTTTCCTCCCTTGGTTTTCAGCTGCTATGTGGCTTATCAACTAGAAAGTACCATTGAGTTCCTCTTGCTGCAAGAGTTTCAACAGAGCCTCGCCATGGTGTCTCCACTCCACCCTCCATTTAGTGGGAACACCTGCTCAGGTGTGGGGGTGCACTGCAACAAGCCTCATACCAGCTACCATGAAGAAAATTAACTCTACACCAGCTAAAAACAGCACAGGTGCCTTGATGAGAGGGAAGAAGGAAGGAAGGAAGGAAGG
>VZDJ01000393.1:43000-54444 GCA_008694505.1 Cyanoderma ruficeps
GAAGGAAGGAAGGAAGGAAGGAAGGAAGGAAGGAAGGAAGGAAGGAAGGAAGGAAGGAAGGAAGGAAGGAAGGAAGGAAGGAAGGAAGGAAGGGCTGTGGTGGTTTGACCCTGGCTGGATGCCAGGCACCCACCAAAGCTGCTCTATCACTCCCTTCCTCAGCTGGACAGGGGAGAGAAAATATAACAAAAGGCTCCTGGGTTGAGATAAGGACAGGGAGAGGTCACTCGCCAATTACCATCATGGGCAAAAGACTTGGGGAAAATAGTTGATTTTATTACCAATCAAATGAGAGCAGGATAATGAAAAATAAAGCAAACCTTAAAAACACCTTCCCCCCATCCCTCCCTCATTCTCTGGTGTCCCAGTTTGAGACAAAATTTGAGAGGAAACTTCCCAAAAGGATGTCTCCTCTAAAAGGCATATTCCAGCAGCCCCTCCCCCAACCTGTTTGGGTGAAAATCTCCTTGGAGAAAAATGGAAAAAATGGTTTATTTCACAAGCAATGTACTCGCAAACATGAAAAAAGGAATATTATTAAAAAATAAAATCTCTTGTTGCTCTGAAGCGATGGCAAATTCAGAGTCCTTCTGTGGTTCAAAGTGTCCTGTGTTTCAGAGAGTCCTTCTGTGGGTGTCTCTCAGTCTTGCTCAGTCTCTCCAGGGCTTGGGCCTGGAGTCCTGGCCACAGTGCAGCTTGGGGGGAGGCCCAGGCAATTGTCCTGGTGTCCTGGACCAGGGAAAAGCTGAACAGCTTCAGAAGAAGAAGCCACAGTCCTGGGAAAACATTTCTTGCCTTAACTAATGAGGAAAACCAGCGAGAAAAGCAAAGGAAAACTCCCTGTCTCTCTGCAAAGCTGAGAACTCAGAGAGCACTGAGAGACTTATCTCTCTGTGTTTTGAATACAAGCAGAAAAAAATTCCCCTGGTCCCCCTCTCCCTGGGCCTAGCTTAAAGCTACAGGACCTATTTCTGGGCACACAGTAGATCAGGCGATAGGGGATAAACAGCACCATAAAGTCACCCCAGGACATTTGACCCCTTATCTCCATATCATCTGATCAGTGCCAAAACTAATACATATTCTAACTCTACAAACACATACATTATACATATATATATACACACACATATACAGATATATACAGATAGTGGCAGTGACATTCAGAAAACAGTGGTATTTACACATGGTTCTCATCCAACAATCAGATTTCCCTGAGGTATACATCATTTCTCTCCATCACTCTGCATCACCCACCAAGTGCAACCTGGTCCCTGAGCAAAGACAACCCCATGGATGGATTTGTTGGTACTCAAGGCAGAATTGATCCAAACTGTCTTCCCTAAGAAACCTCTTACATGCACCACTGGGACCTTGTCTACATCTACTGTATGCAGGGGCTCAGATTGAGCAGGGCCTGCTTGGTTAGTGGAGCCTCGGATGTTAACCAACCAGGCAGCCTTTGCTAAATGCTGCTCCCAATCTTTGAAAGATCCCCTACCCAATGCTTTCAAGGTGGTTTTTAATAGTCCGTTGTACCTCTCCACTTTGTCTGCAGCATGGTAGGAGATATGGTATACCCATTTAATGCCATCTTCTCTAGCCCAGGTGTTGATAAGGCTATTCTTGAAATGAGTCCCATTGTCTGACTCAATCCTCTCAGGGGTACCATGCCTCCAACGAACTTGCTTTTCAAGGCCTAGAATGGTGTTACAGGCAGTAGTGTGAGGCACACAGTAGGTTTCCAACCATCCAGAGGTAGCTTCTACCATTGTGAGCATGTAGCGTTTACCTTGGTGTGTCTGGGGCAGTGTGATGTAATCAGTTTGCCTGACCTCCCCATACTTATATTTCGACCACCACCCACCATACCATAGGGGCTTCACCCACTTGGCCTGCTTGACTGTAGCACATGTGTCACAGTCATGGATAACCTGAGAGATACTGTCCATGGCTAAATCCATCCCTCAGTCTCGTGCTCACTTATAGGTGGCATCTCTACCTATTGACGATTGATAAAGAGAGGGAAAGACTGATTCAGTGATCAGAATTCCATTTTACTCAGGTTTTCCAAAAGCTTATATACCATTTCAGGAAGGTTAATAATTTCCACTACAATAATTAGGTTAAAAGATCATACAAACAACTTATGCATTTTACAACATCTTTCTCGCAGGGGGTTGATTGAATCTCTCCTCTTCCCATAACCAAGTTTAATCCCATCTTCTGTAATCTTCAGAGCTCTGTTTGTTCCTGCCATGGCATCCTGGTTATCAAACCAGCCATGCTAATTAAGTCTGTCTTACTCTCTGTCTTGTGTATTCCCACATCTACCCTGATGACCTGAGGCATCACGGGCCCATCTAGCTAGGAACAACTCTCCCTTGTATTGCCAAACCAAGTCTATCTGTGACACCTCTATCTTTGCAGCCTGATCTACCTGTTCATTGTTTTGGTGCTCCTCATTAGCCCTACCCTTGTGGACATGGGCATCTACATGGTGGACTTTCACAGATAGTTTCTCTATCTGGGCAGCAATGTCTTTCCACTCTTCAGCAGCCCAAATTGGTTTTCCTCTACGCTGCAAATTAGCCTTTCTCCACTTTTCCAGTCATCCCTGCAGAGCATTAGCTACTATCCATGAATCAGTATAGAGGTAGAGCTTTGGCCACTTCTCTCTTTCAGCAATGTCCAGGGCCAGTTGTACAGCTTTGAGTTCAGCAAGTTGGCTTGGTTCACCTTCTTCAGTAGCTTCTGCAATCTGTTGTGTTGGGCTCCATATGGCTGCTTTACACTTTAGTTTAATCCCTATGATGCAACAAGAACCATCAGTAAAAAGAGCATAGCGCATTTCTTCTGCCAGCAGTTGGTTGTACAGTGGAACTTCCTCAGCATGTGTCACTTGTTCCTCTTCATCAGCGAGACCAAAATTTTCACCTTCAGGCCAATTTGCAATTATTTCTAAAATCCCAGGGTGATTCAATTTTTCTGATGCAGACACGCTGTGTGATGAGAGCAATCTACTTAGTCCATGTGGCACTGGTGGCATGGTGGGTAGAGGGAACCTTTGCTTTGGACATCCACTCCAGCACTGGTAGCTGTGGGAACCGAACTGGCTGGGATGAGTAGTGGTTTAGCCTCGGTAGCTTATGCAGGAGACTTCAACCTGAGACCATGGGAGGCGGGTTACTGAAAGGATGGAAGTTAGTATGCTAATAGAATCATTCCATAATAGGCCATGTTTCTGGTTCTGGTTTGCAGTTGGTTCGGGACTTGTCACATATAAGGTCATGTTCCTAGTCCACATTCACGATTGGACCTCTGCCCTCAGATACCCCTATATGTTGTTAAGTTCACCATGCCCCTTGGTCTTTGGATCTTGCCCCTCAGATCGTGCAGTCTGTGTTTGTTATTTTCACTATTAAAGTTCTTTACTTTTCGGGCAACTCCATCATTCCCACCCCTCTATTTTTGCCATGCTCCCCCAGCCGGACCAGACTTGGGGTTGCAGTGAGCCAGACTGCAGCAGTGGTGCCCGAACAGGGACCCCCATTTGGGAGACCTCTAGGGTTTGGTTCAGCTGGGTTTGGCCAACCGGTAGGACATTCCTCTCTGCCATGGATTATTTGAGTCAGACTTTTCTGCGACAGACAGCCTTCAGAGGAGGACCAGCCATTTCAGAAGATGCCTGCAAGGAATGCAGATGAGTGGAGAGGGGGAGAGTTTTTCCCATCGCTCCTGTCCCAGCAGGCATATCCCACCCCATCCAAGTTTTGCTGCACTGCAGGATGGGTTTAAAGCTTTCCACATTAGAGAGGGATGTATATGGACAGTATAAAATACTTTTAGCAGACCATGGGAAGGAGGTTTGAAAATGCAAGCTGAAAATCCTTTTTAAATGGGTATTTTGCAATTTCCTGGCTGCTGCAGCTCCGTGCAACGCTGCAGGACATTATATGGACTGTGATATCTTTACCTCGGCATTTTGGGATTCGGTGGGAGTGAAACTTTATGACCTGACTACTAGAAGAGACCCTCTAGCACCCTGCTTGCTGCCTGCCTTTTGCCTGGTTCTCGAGACCCTGAAAGATGAAGAGAAATGATGAAATTCCAACTCCAGCACCACCCCCCAACCTCGGACTGCTTTTTACCCCTCTAACCCTGGGGAAAGAACACGAGAGCAAAGGCTATCACAGACGCAGGAGCCCATGCAAATTGCAACTCCCGTCCTTTCACATTCCCTTCCTTCTCCCCTCTTGGACTGCCCTGGAGTGGCATACGGAGTCAAAAAAGCCCTTGTGCTTGGACAAAACATTGGCTCACCCCATTACTCTGTCACCTTGTATCCCCCTCTGCCTCCTCCACTTGGGGTCCAAGATGGCAATAGCCACGCCAACCTGGACCCTTTCCCCTCCATTCTCCCTGTCCCTCCAATGACCCATCCTCCCCCCTATTCATCCGAAGTATTACCTGCTAACGACTCTGCTACTGTGTCTTCCACCGGAGCAGCTGTGTTGTCTCAGGGTTCCTCCCTCGGCTCTACTTCTCTCACTCAGGGTCCCGCCACTTCCGCTCTGGACCACGCCCCTTCAGCTTTGGGCCACACCTCTCCTAGGGGGACCAGAACCACACCCACCATCATCCCAGAAACACCACTCTCCAACAGAGACCAAGCGCTGCCGCCATCCATCCAACAATAAAGGCGCTGTGCTTGTGTCCTCCTCCCCCTCCTCGGAAGAGGATCTAAGCCCTTTTAGATCCAGTGATTCCACTAATCCATGGGGGAAGATCTGAACTAGTGCAGTAAGGGAGGGGAATTGGGAATTAGCTTCTAAAATCAATGCTTTCCCAGTGCAATACAGAAGGGGAGGAGCTGGCCCCATATGGGAACCTTTAGCCTACGAGGAGGTAAAGGAACTATGTAAGGCTGCTAAGGACTATGGGAGGGGTTCTCCTTTCTTTAACAATCTGATATGGGCTACATTCACTGCACGTGTTAACCCCTCATGATTTAAAGCATATTATGTCTGTGTTGCTGTCCCCAATGGAATACACCTTGTGGGAAGGGGGATGGAAGAGACTGTTAAATCAATTGCTGCTTAATTATGCTGGGGACCAAGCTCAAGCAGTGCTAACTCTGGAACACCTAGCTGGGGAGGGGGCACATACTCAGCCTGATGACCAGGCTGCAAACCTCCCAAGGCTAGTACTTGATGACATTAAAAGTGCAGCAAGAAAAGCACTCTTGCAAGTGCCTGATGGTAACAGACCTGCACAGGATTTTGTGGAGATAAAAGAAGGGCCTAGTGAACCATACATGAAATTCATTGACTGCCTTAAGCAGGTCATTGAAAGACAAATCACAGAAGAGAAAGCTAAAGATGAATTGGTGACAAAACTGGGCGTGTCAAATGCAAATCCTGAGTGCAAGAAAGTATGTGCCTTTCCCCCTGACCCTGAACCAACATTAATGCAAATGATTGAGGCCTGTAACTACCTCAGGACCCACTCTCAAGCATTGTTCTATGGTCTTCCACTGGGTTTGCTGCTGTTGAAGGGTGAGTGGGTTTTGCTGACTACTCCTTGACTCTTTAGCTCTTGAATTATTTTGTGGATGGGGATCACGGCATCTTGAGTCGTTCTATATTGTTGACGATGCACTATTGAAGTGGTAATTGGTACTTTTTGTTTTTCTTTTTAAAAAAGTTCTACTGTGATTGGGTTCTTGGACAGTTCAGGCAAGGTGTTCAATTGCTGAATGCCTTTTGCTCTCACAGTTGCTACTCCGAAGGTTCATTTGAATTTTTTCGGGTCTTTAAAATATTCACTCCGGAGGTAATCTATGCCCAAGATGCATGGGGCCTCTGGGCCAGTCGCAATAGGGTGTTTCTTCCACTCATTCCTAGTCAGGCTCACATCTGCCTCCACCAACGTGATCCTGTGATCCCCCGGTCAAACCAGCAATAGAAATAGATTCTGCTTCTACATATCTCGATGGGATCAATGTACACTGCGAACCAGTGTCAACCAAAGCCTCATAGCATTGTGGCTTTAATGTGCCAGGCCAACGAACCCACACAGTCCAAAACACACGATTTTCCCTAACCTCTACCTAGCTAGAGGCAGGGCCCCTCTAAGCGTGATTATCCTTCTTTCCTTGGGTATATGTCTTAGAGGTTCCTTCAAGGGGATCGGACATGTCATCATACTTGGCATCTTGACTACGAACAACTGGAGCTGCTCTCTGTTTAGTGAGACTTTCTCTTTGAATTTTACTTTTTTTCAAATCGCGCACCCGTTGTGCCACAGCAGCAGTGGGTTTGCCATCCCATCTCCTCATGTTTTCTCCAGATTCACGCAGGAAGAACCACAACTCAGCTCGTGGGGTGTACCTTCTCTCCCCATCAAGGGAGGGCCTGCACTGGATACCAGGGCCTCTAATTTGCACAGCCGAGATTTGGAGGGAGTCCTCCTTAATTTCTTCCTTGAGTTTCTTATGATTCTCCTCTATTTTGTCTTCTAATTTCTGCAGTCGTGTTTCCACAGCTGCAATTCTGGCATGAGTTGGGCCATGTACAGCATCCGCATATGCTCGAAGCTTCTTCGCCATATTGAGCACAGTCTCATATGCGTTTTCTCGCTTCATTATTGCTAGAGCAGAAGCGTATTTAGATGGTTCAAGTCGCACAAGTTTTTTTCCACATTACAGCTGTACATGGTACCAGATTCAGATTCTTAGTTGTTATGTCATTTGAAAAAATGAGTTCTGCTACTGCCATCTCTTTTAGATGTTGGATCTTTTGTTCTATGGTCTTCTACTGTGTTTGCTGCAAATAGAGGTCATCTGCACACAGGTATCTTTGTGCCACACCGTCCAGAACCTGTTCCCAGAGACTTTGAGGGCTAGCCTCCCTCATCATGCTTTGGTTGATAACAGGATCAAGTGACAGAGAGCTTAAATGCCTCGCTTCAGTGCTATCCAGAACTGTAGTTTCTCTTGCAGCATTCTAAAGGCGGACTAACCAATTAATTATAGATTCATCGGGTTGTCGCCTGTAATCTTTTCTTAGGTTTTGGAGGTCCTTTAGGGAAAAGGAATCAATATTGGCTTCAGAACTTCCACCCCTCTATGTGGTTTCTGATTTTGGTGAAACTCTTTGTTCTGCATTATCATTATTATCATCTTCCACCTTACGATAGGTCTTGCTTTTACACTTTCTACTTCTTGTATTAGCAGCAACAGCCATTGGTTGAGGCCTACTGTCTGATTCAGCTACTGGCCTGGAGCCTGGGATATTAGCTGCAGCCTGAGTGACTGGGATAGTAACTAATTTATCTTCTTGTTTCTTTTTTTCTATTTGCTGCTCTACAGTATCTATCAAAGTACGATAAGCATATGCCAGGGCCCAGCTCACTGCAACAATCTTTTTTTTTTTTTAGTATTACCATGGCACTTCTGTTTCAGATACTTTGCTACTTCAGCTGGGTTCTGAATTTGTTCAGATGGGAAGTCTCAGACTATAGGATCAGAGAATTCCTTTAAAATTTGGCCCATATTCTCCCATTTCCCACTCTACTTAAGATTTCTTTTGCTTGGCTTTGCTTCTAAATCAGAAGTCTCATTAGCCCCTTTGGAAATCTCGGCTTTCATTTTATATAAACTGCAGACAGTATAGACAAAGCTTACCAAATTAAATGCCAGAAAGATGGTCTCTTTAACACTCAGGGGAAACTGCACATTTTCTAATAAAGATGTAAACGATTCAAAGGAGAAGAAGGAGAACAGAGGCTGAAAAAGCCCTTGCCCTGCTTCTCCCCTAACAAACTGAGTGCACAACCATAACAACGAACCATACACACCTGGAATGGATTCCAGCATTTTTATAGCCCTCCTGAAAATCACCACCAATAAGCCCAGCCCAATGAATATTCTGGTTAGTGCCCCACAGCTACAAGAACTACGTAGTAGGGACAATACCAGAGCTATTTCTGGGTAGGGAAATAACCCTAGGTACCACAAAGGTATTAAGACTTCAAGAAACCCTAAGGTCCAGAAATACTGGCAGGCTTCTACACTAAATGACATTAGGAGTTTAAAAAAAAAACCATACCAATACACCTACAAAACAATTAGAGCCACAAATATTATTATTAAAGTTTTTTCCACTTTCTCTGGCCGACCCTCCCCGTACGGGCCACCAAAAGTATTTCTGTCCTGGTTTAGGACAGACTAGGGGGAGAACCTCCAAAAGGAGCCCCCTAGAAAACAAACCTCCACCACCCCTCCCCCAACCCAGGGTTTGGGAAGGAATTCTTCAGAGGAAAAGTGGAAAAAACCTGTTTATTGACCAATAGACAAAAGAAAAATAAACACTCCCCAACACAAGGGAAAAGAAACAGTACTCANATATCTTCGTGCCACACTTCCCAGGACCCGTTCCCACAGACTGCAAGGGTTAGCCGCCCTCATCATTCCTTGGTCGATAACCAGATCACGTGACAGGGATCCCAAATTCCTCGTTTCAGTGCCATCCAGAATTATAGCCTCACCTGCAGCATCCCAAAGACAGACTAACCAACTAATTATAGATTCATCAGATTGTCAAGTGTAATCCTTTCTTAGGCCTCGAAGGTCCTTCAGGGACAAGGACTCAATAATGATTTCTGATTCTGAGTCAGTCGCTGACTTTGAGGATCCTTCCCCCACATCATCATCCCCTGGCTGATTGTTTTTGGTTTGGTGTTTCATGTTTCTTGTGGTAGGAGCAACAGCCATTGGCTTAGGCTCACTGTCTGGTTTAGCTACAACCTGAGTGACTGGGGTATCTGCTGATTTATCTCCCTTCCCCTATGCCTCCCTCTGCTGCCCCACAGTATCTAGCAGCATGCGATAAGCATATGCCAAGGGCCAGCTTATTGCAATGAGCTTTTTCTCTTTAGTCATCATGGCACTTCTCTTTCAGGTATTTCCCCACCTCATCTGGGTTCTGAATTTGTTCACGGGGAAAGTCCCAGGCTATGGGGTCAGAGAATTCCTTCAAGGTCTGGCCCATTTTCTCCCATTTTCCACACCACTCAGGATTTTCCATGCTTGGGTCCATGCCTGGGTCAGGTGTCTCATCAGCCCCTCTGTACATATCAGCTCTGATTTTAGACAAGCTGCAAACTATATAGAGGAAACCTATCAGATAAAATACCAGGAAGGTGTTATCTTTGGCATCCAGAGGAAATTGAACATTCTCAAAAGGTGACGTAACAGATTTAAAGGAGAAAAATGAGAGGAAAGGCTGGGAAGCCTCATCCCCTGCTTCTCCTCTAACAAATTGGGTGCAATTGCTAACAAACCCCCAAAACATGCTACTGAAATTAGGATGCAGAGTAGGACAAAGAAACAATAAACCATACATATTTTGAACAAACCTCAGTACCTTTGTTAACTCCCTATAAATCATTATGACCACACCCAGGAAAATAGCAACCGAAATCCATGCCCCTCTACTGCAAAAGCTATGTGCCAGGGAGAATACTGCAGCTATCTGTGGATAGGAAAACAAGCCTAGGGACCAGAAATGTATTAACACCTCAAACAGTCCTAGGGACCAGAGAGACATTATAAACTCAACCAACATGGCTACTGACTGCTTTATCCCAGTACAGAGTAAGTACAACCAAAATGCAATTAGTACAGGTTTTTTCCACTTTCTCGAGCCACACACTGGGTGCCAAAATATTTGTCCCAGTTTGAGACAAATTTGAGAGGAAACTTCCCAAAAGGGGTGTCTCCTCTAAAAGGCAGATTCCAGCAGCCCCTCCCCCAACTGGTTCAGGAAAGATTTCTTTGGAGAAAAATGGAAAAATTTGTTTATTTAACAGGCAGAGTATTCACAAGCATGAAAAAAAAATAATATTACACAATAGAACCTCTCATTGTTCTGAAGAGCTGGCAAATTCAAAGTCCTTTGCTTCAGAGAGTCCTCTGTGGGTGTAGCTCTGTCTCGCTCAGTCTGTCTGGGGCTTGGGTCTGGCATCCAGGCCACAGTGCAGCTTGGGGGGGCCCCTGGGTGATTGTCCTGTATTGCTGATGGTGGAGACAAGAACACAACATACACACCCAAAGTTCATGCAGCAAAAGCCTGGTTTTATTGTAGGGTGCCCCTTTTTATAGGGGCTTTGAATTTCCTGCTCTTAAACACCTGACTGGGTAAGAGTCCCAACTCTGCCCAGCTCACTGGCCAATTATGTGGGTGCATCCTTAGTTCAATGGGATTGGATGGGGTCCCCATGACCTGGGTATGAAGTCCCCTTCATACCTGGGGACTTGTTTACTTCAATTCCCTAACGAGCTAGGCTGGTCAAGTGTCTGTCATTGCCAAATTATTTGTGCAGCTATAGACCAGCTATAGCTGCCACAGTCCTGGTGTTCCAGACCAGAGAAAAGCTGGACAGTTCCAGAAAAAAGCCAGTGTCCCAGGAAAAACTTTCTTGACTCAGCTCACAAATAAGAAACTAGCTTAAAAAAGCAAAGGAAAGCTGTCATCCCTCTATCTGTGCTGCAGACAGCACGCTGAGTGTAAGGAATCCTGGGGGAGGAAGTGAAGCTTCTGCGCACACAAACTGTGCTACAAAAAAGCATTCCACTGCTTCTCCCCCCNCAAAACTTATATCTGGACCAAAAAGACAGACAATGAGGATACCAGACCATACAGTCACCCCAGGACAATGGGGCATTTATTCAGAGAAATAGAGAGGTTTAGGTGGAAGATTCAAGTAGGTGCTCTGCTCTGCAAAATGGAGGGTAGGTGCTACCTTGTGACCTTATTTCATGTTAAAGCCAATGTAAGGCAGGTATGTGGCTGAAGCAGATCTATGCCCTTGCATGATGAAAATGTGTGAGATGCAAAAAATTGAAAGGATACACAAAACCAGCTTATTTTCCTGCAAGTTGTTTTTGTTCCCTGTTCTGCTACACTCAGCAGAAGGGTATGCACTTAATTTCAGTGTTGGTTCTTTATTAAGGTAATCAGATGCTTATGCAGTGCAATCTTGATGGCATGGCCACAGGCAATGGGCAACCTGGAAAAATGTATTAAAATAAAATCAGTGTTATCCATTATTAAGCTTTGTTGAATTTGATCCCTTATCTGATTGGAGAAAGTACGAAGCTTTTCAGTATTAGCAGTTATAAACAGAACCTTACAAAATTAAGGTATTTGTATATGACCACGTGCTGGTTTAGCATGGATAGCAAAAACCAATTAGTGACTGGCTTTGAAACTGACAACCAGATTAACCAATTAAATATAGGGATACGCCTCTGGGCTACACAAGTTAAAAATCAGAAGAATCCCAGGAAAGTTTCTCTTCCTTCCTTCTGGGATTGGAGAGAGGTAACAGGAGCAGCGGGCTAGCCCCACTTCATTGTGCTGCCCTGCCCCCCCCCCCCC
>VZDJ01000393.1:54449-72727 GCA_008694505.1 Cyanoderma ruficeps
CCGGCCTCGTGGGGCCTGGCCAGGCTCTGCTGCTGCTGCAGTGCAGCCCTTGGCAGGGTAAAGCTGGAGGGGGGGGGAGATAAAAGCCCAGCCATGTGAGAGATCCTGGCCGCTGTTCCATACCCGGGCACAGCTTTGAAATCCTAGCGGCTGCTGTCTGGCAGAGATCACATCACCATCTGCAGGCCCGGGCGAGATGTTAACTCTTTCTTTGCACAGATGAAACTTGCAGAGCACTAATCCTTCTCGGAGTGAGAGGAAAGGGACAGAGTGAAACGTGGAGAAACATAGCATGGGACTAAAGTCAGTGAAGAGAGAGAGAGAGAGTAAAAATCCTAATTGAGAGGAGATGGAAAAGATGCCTTAGTTTTTTGGGCTGAAAGTCTTTTATGAACCATGGTAATGAACTGTAATATATTAGAATATCCCTTTAAATCATGAAAAAAATTGATTGGGGAGATGGATTGAAGCAAAGGTATTTGTGATGGACTAAGTGAATATTGATCTTATGAGAAGCTGTGATCCCATGAGAAGTTTGAACAGAGAGAGATGAGATAAGAAGCCCTCTGCCTCAGGGAAGAAGAGACGAGAGATCTCTGTTCCATGAGATGAAGAAAATTCTTTGCTATTGGAGCTGTTTATCTTTAAAATGACACCCCAATTATGTCCATGACCCATATGCAGCTGGCGAGAAGCTGCCAATGGGAGGGACTTCACAAAAGCAGGTTCCCGGGTGGCTGTTTTTTGTGAGAATTAAAACCCACAAGAGAACTGTTCTATCTTGTCAGTGGGGAAATTCCATGGCAGACTAAAAGAGACTTCTCTCTCCAAATGAACTGATAAAAGACTATTTTATGGGTAGCAAACTGACTGAAAGTCTCAGGTTTTGTCTCTTTATGTTGTTAGTGAGAAAGTGAACAGTTTGTGGAGAGGGAGAAGTGTTTTGAAGGTTTCATTTTGATTCTCATTTTCTTCTTTTAGTGTGTGCTAATAAACCTATCTATACCCTTTAAGTTTGAGCCTGCTTTGCTTTTCTCCTAATCCTATCTCACAGTAGTAGGAAAAAGAGTAGATGACTTCAACAAACACTCAAACCAGTACAGACCAAATCCATGAGATTTTTGTATGTCAGTTCTGGCTATCTAAGCATTGGGAGTATCAGATATAGAGGATTTCATACTACACTCTACCTTAGGAGACACCTTCAGAGGCTTTTACCCACAGAGCAAGTCTGACATACAAAATCTATGGGATCCTTTTGAGTTGTTGAAGCTAGGAAAAAACACCCTTTGTGTGGAGAAGAAGGTCTGGGTACACAGCCAGCAGTGCTTATGTAAATAGATTAGGAAAAATGTTATTGCTAGGAATGTAGCACCCAGGTATCAGCTATGAGACAAACTGGGGACAGCCATAGCTCTGACCACACAAGTGGAGACTTTTAAACTGACACTCCTTCCTTAAGGAAAAAAAAAGGAAAGCAAGAAAAACAAGGTGTGGTAAGTTGACCCACCCCCTTGCCACCTACACCAAATAAACAAGACAAATTAAATCCCTGCAGTAACTAATCTCTTGTATTTGCTAAAAAAATTCAAAATCCCTCCAGATTACAGGGTGTCCTGGTTTAGGGCAAATTTGGGAGGAAACCTCCGAATGGGGTTCCTCTGGAGAGCAAACCTAAATGACCCCTCCCCCCAGTCGGTCTGGGAAAAGAACTTCCTCAGAGAAAAGTGGAAAAAACTATTTATTTAACAAACAAACTGCCCACAAGCATAAGGAATGAATGATATGAAACAATAAAACCTCTCGCTGGTCCGAAGAGAGATGGCAAAACTGAGAGAAGTCTTTGCCGTGAGTTAGCTCAGCTCTCTCAGTCTCTTATCAGTCCCAATCCCTTCGGCACTGGAAAATGCCAAGGTCCAGGCCCTGTGGGCCACAGGTGCAGCTCCTGGTGCTCCTCTGGGTCTTTTCAGTTCAGAGCAGATTTAAACAGTCCCAAGAAAAAAGGAAAAAAAACAGTCCAGGAAGCTTTTTTTGCCTCAGCTAGCTAGACTAAATAAAAGGAAAAAAAACCTCTCTCTTGCCGCTGTCCGTGCATCCGACGAACACCCAAGGACGAAGAAGAACTGTGGAGGAGTGAACACTGTTTTTTCAAAACAAACTGCGCACTTCTTCTTTCCCTGCTCACTCTCAGAACCAGTCTTAAAGGTACAGAACACACAGCACACACAGAACAGACGACTGGGGATACAGGCACCATAGTCACCCTAGGACACAGGGAAAGAGGGGAGATTAAGATAGCACTTGTTAAATTGAGTCTTGAGATTGAGTTTTGGAAGAAAGAGCCAGAATGTAAGTGTACTGGTTTATTTTGTGAAGCCCTGAAAAATCAGCCTAGCATGCAGGAGGCAGGCAGAGCAGGTAGGAAGCTTCATGGTACTTGAAAAGACATTTTTCTACTCTTTTGAAGTCTGAACCAAAATCCCTGTCCACCAGTCCATTCCCCATCTCTCAGCCCCACCACCCCATCAGACCTGATTACACAGAATAAAAGCAGGAGCAATGGCACATTGGTTCCTAATGAGAAACACAGTTCTTTTCCCAAGCTGAAACATGAATAGAGGTGTTTGACTGGATCTTAGGTGCATTCCATCCTCCAGCTGACCAGCCTTCAGCTCCTTTTAGGTTTCTTTCTCTCATGTTTGTGTATATACATGTGTGTGGTGGTCCCAGCAGTTTTCCTGGACACAGCTCAGTAAGAAGCACAAGGCCTGGCCTTCAAAGATACAGATTTCCCTTGCAATCTAAAGACTACAGGGAAGTACAGGAAAAAGCAGGGGAAGGAGAGGAAAGAGAATTGCCTACTGGTGACAGTGATGCCTTATGTTTTAGCTTTCATGTTTTCAGATTCTGTGCTGCCTAGGGGTATAGTTCTGAGCCTCATATTAAGTAAGATCTCTTCACAGAGAAGGTAGACAAAAAAAATCCCTTTTCCTGCTGAAGACCAAAGACAATGAGTACAACTTTCAGGCCCAAAAGCATAAACAACGCTGGACCAAAGAGAGAAACAAGAAGGATGTGACCTCACAACCTGAAGCTGTAATTGGACAATTAAACCCCAATATGCAAATAGGCCAAAATTTATAAAAGTGTAAGACCTTGTGACCGGTCGTCCATTTTGTGACCATTCTTAGTCCACCTTGGGTGTAGCCCAGGTCAGGCTCGTGTCCTGCCCAAGGTGTACCCTTAAAGGCCTTTCAATAAATATCTACTTTATTCTCTAGCTCTGTGCAGTCTGTTTCAGGTCAGCCTTCCCAAGGCATCAGTTTCTGGCCACCACGAAGGGACAGTGAGGCATCTGAAAACCCCCCTGGACCAGAGGAACACCCAGCTCCTACCCCCCACTCCTGCCAGCACTGCGAGGGGGGGCTGGCCCAGCTGTGGCCCAGAAGGTACCAGAGCCAAAGATTCCAAAAATCTGTGGACCTGACAGAGACATGGGTGAGTAATTGAATAAAAGGGGTATTTTGTTTAACACCTGAGTTAGGTGTTAGTGTGAGAGGGCCCTAGGGTCAGTGGAGTGCTCTCCGCCTCCCCCGCTGGTAGTAAGAGGGGATGCTCTCTGAAAGTGGGGTTAGACTGCCGGGCTGTTGGTGCGAAGCCAGCACTGGTGCAGGAAGCGTCCCTGTGCTGCAGCTCCGGAGGGCAGGAGATTGAATCCTGTCCTCGCTTGCTTTCTCTCTCTCCCTGCTTACTTTCTTACTCATAACTGTTGAGGTATGGGGTGTATATTTTCTTGTGAATATTGTAATAATATCTCAAAAGATAGTCCCCTGGGGTTAGTATTGAAGAACTGGGCTGATTTAACCGGCGGGATTCCTTATTCTTTAAATCCAAACTTATTAGACCCTCAGAAGAGATCTGGCCAACTTATGAACTAGATAACGACCAGACGTGACCTGAATTTGTGAGTCTTGATTAAAAGTTAATATCAAGTTTAATCTCCCACATACGCGAATACTGATATTTCGATGAGCTAGAATATGCTAGGCTGTTTATGATGTTGGGTTGTCGCCAAGGGCCAGAGAAAAAGGAGCATATATTGGTCTTAAAGAAAAAACAGGGGAAAAGTAAAAAAGATGAGTCGATATGAGATAGCCAATGCAAAAACAAGGAGGAAGGCGGAGTTAGACCCCATAGCGCCTGATCTGAGGGAGGGCCTGAGACCGGGTCTAGGTGGGGCCCCTTCACCCCCAGTCCCGGCCCTGCTGGTGCCACCTCCGGTGGTGCCGCTGGCACCTCCACCCCTGGTCCTGCCCTTGCCGGCACCGTCACCCCTGACGTCACAGCAGGCGGGGGGGGGAAAGGGCTTTGGCAACCACCGCCGCCACCCCAATAGAGCTGCCCCCCTCCGCTCCCGCCACAGTCCCCGGTCGGAGCGATGGAGCCACTGCTGCTGCCGCCCCCTGTAGGGCCGGCCCCCNGCTCTCGGGCCTGTGAGTTTCTATAACAACCCGGGACGCCCCCGGGATTTCCTGGAGGCACCCTGAACCCCGGCTCGCTCACTGCGGGGACAGAAACGGTATGTATCGATTCTAGAGAAGCCCATTAGTCGTATGCGGGGCCAGAGGGCTGTTGATAAGTCGCTAGAGATGTCTAATGCACAACATAGTTCCTACGTAAATGAGGATTAGTTGCAGATGCTGTATGAAATGTATGAGTGTTGACTAAGGAGTTTTTATAAAAGTGTAAGGTCTTTCTTAAAAGTATAACTTCTAATGTGTAGCCTCTAATACTCATTGTGTACTTTTGTGATAATACTGCCCTCATGTGTCAAAAGCTATAATTGCAACAAACTGGTAGCTTCTTAGTTTTCCGTATTAGCTACACTGTTCGTTTATTTTTTTCTTTTTGGTGACTTGTTAGAAGTGACTCTTGAAGCTTGAGCCCAAGCTGAAAGGGTCCAGCCGTCTAGGCAGGCTCTTTCTAGATGGTTTCAGTTTGAACCGAGTGAGTTTTTGAATGCAGAGGGGGATTGGACCTCTGTAAGATGAGAAGACAGAAGGACAGATTGGGTGTTCTTGGGAGGAGTATACTCTAGTCAGATGAATTATTATCTGGCTTTTGACTGGGAACTACCCCCAGCTGAGAGAGGACTCAGGAATCCATTGACGTGGGGACGAGAAAGAGTAATTCCTTGTTTTATGTGTGGGCTGACAATCTTCCACTGGGAACTGGAATATCATTCAGCTTGGGTCCTCCTCTGTTGTAAAAAGTGCGAGAGTAGGTGGTATTGCATATCTTACAGGCAAAAACCTGCATGCCCCAGGTGTATCTCGGAGCTGCCGCAATATTATAACTGGGAAGCAGCAAACACTAAATGTGAGATAGTAAATTTAGTCTGTGGAAAGGGTCATTCGGTCCCCAAGACCTGGGACATTTTTGAGGAAGATTGGGAGAGGACGAAAGAATAGTGGAAGCCTGGCAAGACAAATTAGGGGAACCCCTCTCCCAGAGTGGTTTGGGCTCAATCCTTGGGCATTTACAAATCCAGTAAATTTCTGGGTGGAAAGGGAGAACACACGGGTTTATTTAGATGAACTATATAAAATCTCAGCTGGGAGTTCAGTGGCACTGGACTTGGAACAACTTGCGCCAAAGAATCTGAATATTTTAGAGCAGAGAAGGAACGGGATAGCTTGTCTTTGTGGGAATTTTAGAGGTTTTTATCAATCAAAAGACTGGCATTTTGCGTGGGTATTGTTCCAGTGTAAAGTCTGTGAGGGACACTTTTATTGTGCTTCTTCTAGGTGCAGTGCGTGCGCTCAGTGCGAGTAGAAGCAACATTTTAACCGAGGAAGATCTGAGCCCGAAATTTTAAATCTTGTGTGTGGAAGGTCACATTTAGTACCTGAACAGTGGGTTGTATGAGAGGAGGATTGGGAAAGGACAGTGGAGAAGTGTGAAAAAAGATTTGGGTGGAAGCAAGACAAGACAAGGAGGAGAAGATAATGGGATCAGGAGAGAGTAAAGAAATCTCTAAGGCTGGCCCACTGGAAAGAGATTGCTGGGATGGGAGGCACAGAGACCAAACGCGCACTCATAAAATACTGCATCCAGTGGTGGCCTTTGTATCGATTGGAGGATGGAGCAAAATGGCCACCTACTGGAACTTTAGAATATAACACCTTGTTGCAGCTGATGCTTTTGAGACACGAAGGAAAGTGGAGCGAGGTTTCATATGCAGATATGTTTTTCTCCCACCGAAATCACCCTGAATGGCAGAGAGATTGTGGAATTAGAGCCCCCTCTGATCCTTGGGTACTAGACCTTTGTGTTCGTTTGGGAGAGGGTGAAATGCAGTTGGTGATTTATTTTGAACTGACAACTAGAATAGCCAATTGCATGCAGAGATGCACCTCTGGGACACACACACACAGCCTTAAAAGTTAGAAGAAGCCTGAGATCCCTCCCTTTTTGCTTCCGCTGCCAGGAGGTAAGGCAGCCTCGGCCCTGTCCCTGGGAGGGGCCCGGGAAGGCTCTGGCCTGCCCCGGGCTGCAGGCTTTCATGGGAGGCCCGCCTGGCCAAGTGACTCCCAGCCGGGAGAGGGGATGATGTGCCCCCATCCCGACCCCGATCAGTTTTTAGCAGCTGGAAAACACTCTGCCACTCCCCCTATGGTGGGGGGGNCATGGGCCAGGCCCTTTCCCCAGCAGGGGGAGGGGAGCCTGCAGCCGCTCCAAGCTGGGCCCACCCTGAATGAGACCGAGGGGTGGGGGGCAAGGAGCCTTTCATCAGCCGGGCTGCTCTGAGACCTGCCTGAAGTTGTTTTTCATTCCCTCGTTTTTTTTCTTCGCTGCCGGCGGCCGAGATCACGTGACCACACGGCAAGTCTGGGCAAGTTTTAACTCTTTCCTGCTAGGAGATGGGACTTCCAAGCACTGGCCCTTCCTAGAATGAGAACAGACAAATGGATGGAGCATAGAGAAATTTGACATAACAGTCAGATGGAGAGAGTGAGAAAAGGATTAATTAGAGGAAGGATGAAGGAGTTGCCTGTTGGCTGGACTTTCTTGTTTGAGCTATGGAAATGAACTCTATTGGTAGATTGTCTTTTATATCATGGGGAAATATGCATTTGGGGAGATGATTGGTGGATTTTTGAGCAAAGGTGTTTCTGATGGACTGTATGATTCTATGAGATGTCTGAACAGAAAAAAAGAGATGAGAAGCTGCTGCACCAGTGAGAAAGGTGAGAAGACATCTCTGTTCCTTGAAATGAAAAATCCTTTGCCTTGAAGCTGCTTATTTTTAAAAGGTGACACCCCAAATGCCTGAACTCCACGACCCATAAGCAGATGAGAAACTACTAATGGGAAGAGACCACATGGAAGCAGGTTTTCCCCGGGCGGCTGTTTCTGTGAGAGCTCAGACTCACAAGAGAACCTTATCTGGTTGTCAGTGGGAGAATTCTATAGAAAACAAGAGACTCCTCTCCTGAAGAATAGATGAAAGGCTATATTTAAAATGGTGAAACTGACTGAATGTCACAAGCTTTGTCTCTATGTTGTTTGTAGAGAAGTGAACACTTGGGGAAGGGGAGAGGAGTTTTGGAGGTTTCATTTTTTTTCCTCTTCTTTCTTTTTTTTCCCCCTCTTCTCTTTGTTTTCTATCTGTGTGTTAATAAATTACATGTTTACCTTTAAATTGAGCCTGTTTTGCCTTCTTCTCCCAAAAATCCCAATTTTCCAGTTGGCAAATAATTTGGTAAGCATAAAACCACCACATAAAAATGGTGCGTTGGCCGGGAAACTGCAAAATTTTAACCAAAACCACAACAACCTTGAAAAGGAGAACAAGGCTAATAGAGATAAACTTAAGAGGTGTTGCTCTGCATGCAGCATAGGACACAGGTGTATAAAACTAGACAAAGTTCATAATACCACAGTCCAGGAACAGAATTCAACAGACTTACTTAGGCCTCCCCTTAGATTATGGGAAAAGGATGAAGATGAGGAAAGGGATGAGGATGTAGACTCAGAAGAAATTCAAGCCCCCCTCCCCTAGTGGTCTGATCTCATCTTGGACCGGGGACAAGTATTGCAGCTGCCGCTGAGAGAGGCAGTGGGGGCAGATGGAGGAGTGATGTTGGTTAGGGTACCCTTTTCCACAATTGACCTAGAAGCATGGGAAAAAGTTGCTAAAAACTAGCAAAGTGACCCAGTAAGCACTGCCAAGCATTTTAGGTATATAATAAAAACAACATAATTCAGATTGGAACAATATTCAATTATTATTACATGCACTGACCGAAACAGAAAAGCGATTGATTTTAAAGACAGCAGGGGATTTGGCAGAAGACTATTATAAGGCCCAGAACAGACATTAAAGATTATTTCCCCCTTCAGAACCCACAATGGGAACCAAATGATGATGCACACTTGGAAAGGCTCACAAGCTATCAGGAATAGATAGCAAAGGGGATGGGAAGAGCCATTCCCAAAACTATAAATTGGTCAGCCTTGTATGCAATTAAGCAGGGTCTTTCTGAGTCTCCATCAGTATTTCTGGACCACTTGAGGGACGCAATGCCTGCCATACATCATTAGACCCTGGGTCTGAAGTAGGGATACAGCAACTAGTCAATTTATTTTTAGGACAGTCTATAGGAGACATTAGATGAAAACTTCAGAAGCTTTGGGGGCCAGATGGAAGAAATTTAGAAACCTTATTAGATGAGGCATGGAGAGTTTTCAGTAACTGGGAGGAAGGATATAAACAAGGGATGAGAAAGTTAGTAGTAGTTGTAAAAGAAGAGGGAAAGGGAAAATGTGGACAGGGACCACCTAGGCAAGGACTGCCTTGGTTGGGCAAAGATCAGTGTGCGATTTGCAAGAAATTTGGTCATTGGAAAAATGAATGCCCTGAAGGGAAAAGAAATGAAAAAGGGAATCAGGGAAAGGAGCTGGTGGTCGCACACATAAAAGACAACTGAGGAAGACTGAGGGATTCTATCCCAGCAGATCCACTGGTTATAAAAATGAATCTGGGGAAATAGGGAGAAGAGGTGAAACTCATGGTGGACACAGGAGCAACATATTCAGTTTTAAATAAAGCCTTAGTACCAGTGGGGAATGACTATGTTATACTGAAGGGGGCAACTGGTCAATCTGAAATAGCATATTTTTGCAAGCCATCAAAGTATTAATATGGAAAACAATGGGGCATCCATAAGTTTTTATACATGCCTAACTCCCTGGAGTCACTCCTAGGGAGAGATCTATTGGAAAAATTACAAGCAACCATTTCATTCAAAAATGGGGAAATTACTCTGGAGGTAAATGATCAAAATTATGTAGAAGTGTTAAGCTTAATATTAACAACTATTGAGGCTAAAGAGGAAATTAGCAGGGAAATATTGAACCGTTTCCTGGAGTATGGGCTTCCAATGTACCAGGGAGGGCAAAAAATGCACCTCCAATACAAATTAAACTTAAGGAGGGGAAACAACCAGTTAGAATTAAACAGTATCCCCTAAGAAAGGAAGACAGAGAAGGAATTAGCCCGATAATTGAAAATTTCTTACAGTTGGGGTTACTAAAGGAGTGTCAGTCTGATTTCAACACTCCTATCCTACCTGTCCAAAAACCTGATGGGTCATACCGAGTCGTACAGGATCTGCGAGCTGTCAACAAGATAACTGAGGATGTTTACCCCATGGTGACAAATCCATACACTTTGTTAACATGTTTAACACCAGAGCTAACTTGGTTTACCGTTCTACACCTGAAAGATGCTTTCTTTTGCCTCCCTCTTCACAAAGCCAGCCAGAAAATTTTTGCATTTGAATGGGAAAGGCCTAAAAAGTGGGAGCAAAACTCAGGTCACATGGACAGTGCTTCCGCAGGGGTTCAAAAATTTGCCTACCCTGTTTGGAGAACAACTTGCAAAGGACTTAGAATCCTGGTAAGCTCCATGGGGAGAAGGGAAATTGTTGCAGTATGTAGATGACATCCTAATAGCTACCCCAACAGAAGAGGGATGCGTAGCCTGGACAGTAAGCCTTTTAAACTTTGTGGGGCTCTAGGGGTACAGAGTAGCAAAGAAAAAGTCTCAGGTGGTAAAGCAGAAAGTGATCTACCTGAGTTATGAGATCAGTGCTGGGCAACAGACTTTGGGGAAAGAGCGCATAGAATCAATTTGCCAAACCCCGAAACCCCAGACAATAAAGAAACTGATAACCTTTTTGGGAATGATGGGATGGTGCAGATTATGGATTTACAATTATGGATTATTTGTGAAACCTTTGTATGTGCTCATTGCAAATGGAAACAGAGACCTCCAGTGGACAAAGAAGGCCACGCGGACCTTTGAACAACTAAAGACTGCTCTCATGTCAGCTTCAGCTCCGGGACTTCCAGGCATGAGTAAACCATTCTTTCTTTTTTGCCATGAGAAACAGGGAATTGCCCTGGGAATACTAGCACAGCACTTGGGCCCATATCGAAGGGCAGCTGCTTATTTTTCTAAGCAGCTGGACACAGCAGCCAAGGGATGGCCAGGTTGCCTCAGAGCGGTTGCAGCAGTTGTATTAAACATCCACGAAGCACACAAGTTCACCTTGGGCCAGAAAATGACTGTAAAAGTGTCTCACACAGTGTCCACCGTGTTGGAAGTAAAGGGCGGCCACTGGCTTTCCCCACAACGGTTCCTGAAATACCAAGCTATCATGGTAGAGCAAGATGATGTGGAGATAGTCGTAACTAACATTGTTAACCCAGGTTCTTTTCTCAGCGGAAATCAAGAGGAGCCAATACATCATGACTGCCTGGAGACTATCCAAGCCACTTACTCTAGCCGACCAGATCTGAAGGACACCCCTTTGGATGATGCAGAAAACTGGTTCACTGATGGGAGCAGTTACGTCATCAGTGGAAAACAACATGTTGGGTATGCAGTTACCACCTGCAGAGAGGTAATCAAGTCTGAACCCTCACCAGCAGGTATCTCTGCACAGAAGGCGGAGATAATTGCTTTAACTCGTGCCTTAGAATTAGCAAAGGGAAGAATAAACATTTATACAGACTCAAGATATGCATTTGGGGTTGTACATGCACGTGGAACCATCTGGAAGGAAAGGGGACTGTTGAATTTTCAGGGGAAGAACATCAATCATGCATAAGATATAATGGAACTATTGGAAGCAGTCCAGATGCCCGAGAAAGTGGCAATCATGCACATTAAGGCACACCAGAAAGTGAACTCAGAACTGGAGGAAGGAAACGAGCTGGCGGACAGAGAGGCAAAAGAAGCAGCAAAAGGTGAGGTAACAATTGAGGGAGCCTTGATTCCCAATGGCCAGATCTCCCTAGAAGGTAAGCCAGTATATAATAAAAAAGACAGAAAACTAATTAAGGACCAAAAGGGAACGTGTAACTAGGAGGGATGGGCTGTTACCAGAGAAGGGAAGCTGATTATCCCCTCCCATTTACAATGGTTATTAGTAAAAGAAGAACATCAGAAAACACAGTGGGGAATTGATGCCTTGTATAATTATTTTATTGAAAAGATCACTGCCAGGAACTTATATGCCACTGTCACTCAAGTGGCCCGGCAGTGTGACCTTTGCCTCCAGACTAACCCAAAGAATTACCCCAAACCAAAACATGCCCAAATTGGAAAGGGCCATGGGCCTGGCCAACAGTGGCAAATTGACTTTTCAGAATTACCAAGAAAAGGGGGTATTGGTATTCGCTGGTATTAACAGATACCTTTTCAGGGTAGCCAGAGGCTTTCCCCACTAGAACTGCCAAAGCTCGAGAGGTAGCCAGAATATTGTTAGAAGAAATAATACCACACTTCAGAGTTCCAGCCAGCATATCCTCAGACAGAGGACAACATTTTATTTCAAAAACAGTGCAGCAAATCAGTCGTCACTTGGGCATAGACTGGGAACTCCACACTCCATACCACCCTCAGTCAAGTGGCCAAGTAGAGAAAATGAATAATTTGATTAAACAGCAAATAGTGAGGCTTGGGCAAGAAGCTAATTTTCCCTGGCCCCAATCTCTCTCATTGGCATTACTGCGGATTCAGACTAAACCAAGAACCAAAGAAAGGCTAAGTCCTTTTGAAATGCTTTATGGAAGACTGTATGAAATGCAAAAGGGATTGTCTACCCAAATTGGGGAGGAAAGGCTGACCACCTATATGGTAGCCTTGAGTAAACAACTCAGAGAAATTGAGAAGCATGTGGCTGGAACTCGGAGCAGGGAGCTAGATGGACCAGTACATGACATACAACCTTGTGATTATGTGTATGTTAAATATCTTGCAGAGAAAACTTTGGAGCCACAGTGGGAAGGACCATTCCAAGTACTTCTCACCACCTTCACTGCAATTAAGATCAAAGAAGAGTGCTTGGACCCACCACTCTCGAGTGAAGAAAGCCCCAGAAGCCACTTGGAAAGTAACACTGGGTGACTGTCACCCTAAGTATTCTTGCCTTGTGAGTGTTTGCAATTTTGTAGTGGAGATTCTCACGCAGCTTTATGTAAACTATGTATATATTTAGAATTTTCTACTTTGTTTACATATTTCTCCCCTGGGAGGAGAAATATGATTGATGGTGATGTTCACCTACAAGGTCAGAGAGGTGGCAACCTGTGTAGCCAATCTTTTGCCTTCTGTAAAAAGTGTATACAAATGGAGTCAGAAAAATTAAAATAGAGCTTTTCTGTCTGATTTTCTGCTGTCTGTCTTGTCCTTTGTGTGTCCGATATTGCATCAGGTGACAGTGAACTGAAACTAAAGCTCGCTCGGGCAAAATGAGTACATTGCGGTCAGTAATGCTTAGCAATCTAGCTTGCAGGAATTTAATCAAGACAATTGTTTTGTTTGTAATCATAATAATAATCCAAGAATTGGAAAATACCTCTAGCCAGAACAATGCTGAGTGGCCTTGGTCCCAAGCTTTTATTTGGTACACTGGATCCATGGGAGAATATTCTGATAGAAAAGATTTAAATCTATCAAATGTGATCATGCACGAAAACCAAGTATATGAAAGGCAAGAATGGCAAAAACAAAGGTTGTAGTCACTTCAAGGGACTATAGGAGAGGAAATTAGAATAGGATGTCAGATGATTAATGGAACCGCCCATAAGAAAGCAATCCAAATTAATGTTTCAACTTGTAGAGGTTTGAAAGCAAACCAAGTGAGAGGCTTCAAGTCAGAAATACAATTTAATAAGAAGAAAGGGAAAAAAAAGTAGAATAAAATAAAAGCAATAATACAAAAGACCACTGACAGAATGCAACCTGAGCAGGGTGATGGAAGCAGTCCAGATGAGGTGGTCTTCCTGAAGCAGTGATCCTGTAGAAAGGTCTGGTAGCTCTGGTCCTCTGGGAATCAGTGGATAAGGGCTGCCGGTACTGTCCCCAAATCCCAGATTATATCCAGGTAAGAATGCTTAGTTCCTCCCCCTGGGCAGAGCATCTCACAATGGGATAATGAGTCATACAGGGGGTCCTTGATGGCCCATTAGAGAGAGATTGCTCCCAGAGGGAGTTATCTATGAGTCATACAGCAAGGCATCTGATGGGCCATTAACAGAAGATAGCCCAGGGGGAGGGGCCCTGGGAAAACACTGCTCCAACAATTGGATTCAACAGTTCATGAAGATGGTAATAGAATACTTTGTGCACATCCTATACTACAACCCAGGACACAACTACACCTATAGATATGGACTGGGAGGTTTGTAGTTGTTCAAGTGAATTAGACTGTTGGTATAATTTTACGTTGGTACAGATCGTTGAGGTGATTTGTCTTTGGACCCGTGATACTATTGGACTCTCATTCAAATTTAAAATCAGTGCCTTAACTGGGCCTGTTACAACCCACGCCAGCACTCCAACCCAACCCCAAACCAAACTTGAATCAAAAATTTATAAGATAGGCCCATATGTAGTGAGAAATACAGAACAACTGTTGTTTAACCCAGAATGGTCTCTTAAACATGTTGAATTAACAATGCAAATTAATATCTCAGAGATTCAACCAGCTTGCGCCTCTTTTTTAAGGACATCCTTTGAGGGCTGGACAACATGGTTACAAAAGCAATTACACCTCAGGGGCAGAAAGCAAAGAGATTTAACTGGAATATTAGGAACAGGGCTGGGGGTTCTAAATGGTTTGATTCAGAAATATTAATGAATAAGCTGGCCACCATGACAAGTGATTTAACAAAACTAAAACAACACTGACAGTCATCTTTATTGGCATTAGGAACCAGTCAATGGCAGGTTTCAAAAGTGTACCAAGGTGGGAAAAAGCGTAGGACCAAGACCATAGGTTAATAATAGATGCACTTAGTATGGCTCAAGGTAATGTGTCTTTGGCCTTTAGCTGTATACAAGCACAATTATGGCTGCAGTCAACAGGTGCCTTAATCATTAGAGAAGGAAATGAAGGCATTTTTCCAGTTGAGATTCGAAAAGCTGTCTGGGACAATGCTACTGATTTTGAAAGAAAATTTCACTCTTGGTGGACCTTGGTAAATTTTACCTATGATCCTACTACTAACATGGCTACTGCCTTTGTGCTTACTGTGTGTAACGCCACAGTTTATGTTATCCACCCCATCATTGCATTAGGATTAAACCATGAAAGGACAGTGCTCTATCCCTCGGAACACAGAGCATGGGCACAGATGGTGAATGGGCAATGGCAAACCATAAATCTAGAATCTTGTGTTGCCCAGGAACAAGGTTTTATCTGTGAAAGCAACACAATTGACGCTGAAGACGCTTGTCTTGACACCAAGCAAGGCGTTTGCCACTTTGAGATTCATCCGGATACTAGCCAAAGGACTGTGCTTGTATATATTGGTCAAGGTTGTATATGTTTAAGAACTGCTTATGCTTTTGTAGAAATAAATAAGGACAATGTAACTTTGCTTGGAAAGAATAATTTTAACTTTTATATTTGTAATTTTGTTAAGATTGTAGGGTATGATTTTCTGTATTTGGCACCAGCAGTATCCCACCAGCTGATCAAGTCTAACAACACAATGTATCACAAGTTATCACCTACGCCTATTAGGATGAACCTCACGTTAGTGAGGCAATTAATTAAACACCAAGACCTGATCAAAATTTTAAAAGACATTCAGGAAGGTGGAGAGAAAGCTCTAATTACTGTCCATCGTGACGCAAAGGAAATAAACAGGGTTCTGCAGAGAATAAAACAAGATCCAAGTCACAACTGGTGGGATGCACCCCTTGGATGGTTGCCAACTGCAACTGGGATTTTAAATACATTATGTCACCCCATTATTGTTTTATTGATATTAGTCAGTGTAAGTTTAGCACTGTCTTTTGTAATACTTATCTGGAACTGGAAAATGTTGCAACGGATGGCAATATTAACTTCTTTGTCAAAAGCACATGGCAAAGGCATTGAGGGATACATATAGTAGAGATTGGGAAGAAGAATTTTTGTATTAAGTAAAAGAATTTACTGATTTTCTAGAAAGGGGGAACTTAGACGAGGTTAGAAATTAGAGGGTGATTGATTACGAATAGGTACTTAAACAATGCATATTGTGCTGCGTTTACAATATACTGTGCTGACTGCTTGCAAAAAGAAGATGGTGTATGTGCAAAGGTTACATGAAAGAATGTGAGGATGTGTAATAAGGAGAAAGACTGCTTACCAAAAGCAAGACAAAGAATGCTAAACTTGCAAAACTAACAAGATAACAGAGCTCTTTGGATCCTTAAAACCAGAGTAAACCAAACTGAGGGTTTGGACTGTGACCAGGGGATCAGAGAGCATGCGCAAGAAGATGAGGTGAAAAGTTCAACCTTGACAAAGACAACTTACTTCCTACCATAAGACCATTGAGCAACTACTGAGCAACCACCAGGGATCAGTGTGCAAGTGCAAAAGACTGATAAGATAATTAGCATACAGAGCGGGGCTAGGCGGAGCTAGGAAATGAATATGCAGAGGTGTATTGCAAAACTTAATGCATATGTAACATTTTAGAGGATAACAGAGAATGCGAGTGAATGACTGTGCATGCCTTTGGGAGCTATCCTGCATCGCGTCTGGCACTGAAAAATACATACCTACTCTCCAACTAACTCTTATTAGTTATGGAGTCTTTTTTTCCACAAATCATTAGCTTTTGCAACTTATTATTAACCACAAAGATTTTGATATAGTGCAATTTGTAATTTCTTTTAACTGATTTTTGGAATAGTACAATCTGTCAGCTTATGTATGCACCGTATAGTTTATATAAGTAGTAGTGTGATAAATATATACTATATCTTAGGCTTTAGCATAATATTAAAATAGAAACTATGCAATGTTAAAATGCTTTTATTTGTGTAACTAACTCAGATAATGGTGTGAAATAGCTATGTCGTTTCTCACATTTGTGGACTATCTTAGCTGAATGATAACAGTGACAAAACCCATGACACCAAGAGAAAAATTTATGGACTCTCTGGTTATCAGTGTTAAAAAAGAACTGCAATATGATATTGGCTTTTTTATTTATATATTAGTTTTTGCATTGATCATAAGTATTTAGATATAGTATCATATATACCTTCATTTAGGTGTTTGTTAGTTGTCCTGGTTTAGGGTGAATTTGGGAGGAAACCTCCATATGGGGTTCCTCTGGAGAGCAAACCCAAATGGCCCCTCTCCCCAGCCAGTCTGGGAAAAGAACTTCCCTAGAGAAAAGTGGAAAAAACTATTTATTTAAACAATCAAAATGCCCACAAGCATAAGGAATGAATAATATGAAACAATAAAACCTCTCATCACTCCGAAGAGAGATGGCAAAACTGAGGAAGTCCTTGCCATGGGTGTAGCTTGGCTCTCTCAGTCTCCCACCAGTCCTAGTCTTTCTGGAGGTCCAGGCCCCAGTGGGCCACAGGTGCAAGCCCTTGGTGAGCCTCTGGGTTTTTCAGTCCAGAGCAGATTTAAACAGTCCCAAGAAAAAGGGAAAAAAACAGTCCAGGGAACTTCTCTGCCTCAGCTAGCTCAAACTAACTAAAAGCACAGGAGATCTCTGTCCCACCACTGTCTGTGCCACAGACAAACACACAGTCTGAAGGAAAAAGAAATGCAGAGGAATGAACACTGTTTTTCAAAACAAACTACACGCTTCTTCTTTCCCTGCTTCATTCTCAGAACCAGTCTTAAAGGCACAGAACTCAATATACAGCACAAAAAGAACAGACGATTGGGGATACAAGCATCATAGTCACCCTAGGACATTAGTATAACTTAATCTACCAGTTTAAGTATTGTAGAGAGTGGTTTCCCCAGGGAAGGAGAAAACCACTGCTTGATGCCCTGGGAAACCCCTTTCTAATTACAGTAAGCAAAAGGCTTACATGTTCCCTCAGTTCAAGCATGCAAATTGTTGCTAGAAGGTTCCTCATTCTTTGTGTTACCAAAGGTTGACTTTTGGTGCAGGAATTTTAATATTCCTAATCATTCTCCCCTAATGGACTCTTCCCTCAGATCCCACCTTAACTCCTTCCCACACCGGAATGTATAAATACCCTTGTCTGACCCTAGCCTTGTGCTATTTGCCCCTTGTTACTGCCTTGTTCCACTTTGCTCCAAATAAAGTGTACGGCTTATTGTTTGTTATTTTTGCATAATTAAAATTCCATTTCTGGACAATTGGATCAGGGCTGCTTCTCTCTATCAAGTTGCCATTGGGGCAGAGTCCCAAGGAAACTCAAAGATCGTCTGGGCTCGGACCCCCAGAAGTTTCAAAGTATGTACTTGTCTAGGTTTAGAAAGACAGGTATCTGCCAGGGAAACTGGGGTTCCCCTTAGAATAGAGAATGTAAACCCCTCACTCCCCGCCAAATTATAATTTTGCAATTAAAGGCTCTCAGGCAAAGATTTGGGAATAGGAATAACAGTTCTTTACTAGGAATATCAATAATACAAATGTGGTAGAAAAACAAAACCACCCCACCAAACCAGCAAACAAACAAACAACAATTTTGGAAAGCCCTGACAAAGTCAGAGCTACAGCCTGATGCCCTGTTGGTCAGGGTGTCGGAAGCAGTCCAAAAGTAAGTCCTCTTGGAGTGGCAGATGTGGTTCTGTTGAGGTAGAGATGATCCTGTAGCCAAAAGGGTCCAGAGGTGGTGAGAAGGGTCCAGTCTTCCTCCGGTAATTGGGTGAAGCAAGAGGGCGTCCTGGTTCGGAGTCCCAGTTTTATCCAGGTAGGAA
>VZDJ01000393.1:84022-96347 GCA_008694505.1 Cyanoderma ruficeps
CAATGAAACATTAATTTTGAAGAATTAAGGAGTTTAGTTAAAATAGATATTGCTGAGGTAAGATAGATAAACTTCCCTTTGTTAACAGAAGCCGGATTTAAGGAACTGGTAAATCATGAAGCCTGTCAAACTATGTTTGTGCATCCTGACTAATCAGTAGACTCCAAGAGTACAATACAATCATAAATCAAACAGTCCTGGAAAAACAGGATTCAGTTGTCACACAACACTAAAAGGTTAAAAAGTCAAAGAGAGGAAGACCCATCTTACTTCATCATTTTGAGACCCCGCCCCATAAAAAGGACCACCGACCCATTTCAAAGAACAAACTACGCATGCTTAATAGCCTTTTGGCTAATTACCATATGAAGCGGGGAATGGGATGTACCAGAGTTATGAATATGCATTTGTGTTTTGGGTATTCAATGCTCCTGTACATAAAAAGACCCTGTGATCATCTGTGAATTGCGCGTGTGTATTTGGGAGCTATCCCACATGCTGCCCTGTGTCGTAATAAACATACGCTTTCTAACTTTAAACTGTTAGAGACTGTCTTTATCTGTCATAGTTGGATATCGGTATTAGATCAATATACATATTTTTTTAATAATTCATCAAGTCATAAAGTTACACTGTTTTTCTAACTGGACGGTGTTTTTATTGCAAGGAACTAAGTCACTTCTTTAGTCAAAAGATGAGGTCAGAGAGAAAATGTTGGCACTTCCTACTGCAGTATTTACCACCCTGTCATTATTTCTGCATCCCTGGGAATTTATCTTGGACCTCTGTATTTGTTGCTGCTTGAGGCCAAGTTACCCGCAAAAGGATTTTCTTTTAAGGGCTTTAGAAATGCTTTCTTCTCGTCCCCCCCCCCTTTTTAATAAGAAAAATATTTATGGATTGCGAGAAAGTTCTGAGCATGTATTTGTCTAAAAGCATTCCGAAAGAAAAAAAATCTTGAAGAGAAAATGAAGAAAGGAAGGGAGGCATTCCTTAATGGAAGTATTGCATGCAAAGAAGGCTGTGTCTTTTTAAGGCTCCCCTTAAAAGTGCCGTTGCACACACAAGGGTTGCGTCTCTGGGTGGTCTCTCTACTTTGGTGAGCTGTTGCTAAACAGCTAATAATAGACATGTTTGCCAAGTAATTTCTACTCTCCTCCATCTCGTAGAAACCCAAACCATCTGAAAGCGCCGGGGGCGGGCTTTCAGCTTCTATTTCCTCCCAGTCTCTCTTCTCTCTCTCCTCCCCCTTCCACCCCTCCTCTTTATCCAAATGTAGTCTTTTTCTTCTTCACCTCTTCTTTTAAGCTGTGGGGCTCCAGCTCGATCCTGCCGGACACACGCCGAGGAAGAGTGCCAGGCAGCAGCTCACCCGCTGCCGCCGTGGGGCATAGCGCGGAGTCGCCACTCGCGGGTAGCACCCCGGCGCTGGGACAGTATGGTGCACCGCAGCGAGACAACTCAGCAGCCGCAGCCCGCCGTGCCACCGCCGCGCCGCTGCCGTTGAGCGCTGCCGCGGGTAGTGATTTCTCAGAGGCAGCGGCGGCCGGAAGAAGCGGTTTTAACGGGAGCGGAGGAAAGCGCGGCGACTTCTGGGGCGGGGGAGGGGAGTCGTGCTTACCCACCCACTCTCCTTGGGTGTGGGGAGTAGTTGCCAGCATCTTGGGACTGCGCGCGATGTGGCAATGGGAGGCGGAGGGTGAGACTCGTCAGGAGCGGCGGCAGCCACCGCCCAACGCTCCGCGTGAAGCGGTCACGCAGCGACGGCGGCAGCAGCAGTATCCTGCGGTCTGCAGTGCCGCCAGTTCCCCACGGGTCCCGCTGGAAGCGACGGCAACATGGCCTCAGCCATTAACGCATCGGAGTCGGAGACGAGTAGCAGTGCAATGGGTGGTGGCCACCCCAGCCGAGCGGCGAGGAGCGATAGCAGGAGGCGGCGAAGGACCGGAGGGAACCAGCGCGCCGCGGCGCCCGATCGGGAGTATCTGCAACGACCAAGCTACTGTGATGCGGCTTTCGCCTTAGAGCAGATCTCAAAGGTGCGTTCAATCTCTCAGGCATTTTTTAAAAATGTGAATACACACTGGTACTATTATTAGGGGGGAATTGTTTTCTCGTGGGGGGTGCAAAGAAGAGATGGAATTAAAAAAGCCACTAATAAAACGCTGGGAAAAGGAGAGACACGTCTGTGACTAGTGCGGGAGAGAGTGCTCTCCTTCCCGTCTTGCATATGCTTTGTCCGGTGTGTGTGTGCTGAGGAGCGCTCTTCTAGTTAAATTTCCCAGAGGCAGTTTCACCTCTCGTATAGTTTGTGTCCCGCTCTCGCTTTTCCTCTCCCTTTTCCGCTTCCTTTTCTTCTCTATTGCCTCGTAGCACTCTGCAACTTCTCTAACCGGAAAGGGGGATAAAATAAGCGGCTGCTTTCTTGGCAAAAAGTTGTGCTTTTGCAAAATTCTCCACTGAATGCTGAAAACGCGACTATCCTCAGAGAGGAGTTCTTATAGCAGAGAAAGCTTTTAACATTTACCCCAGCATTTGGAGGAAAACTCAAAGTTGTAAATAAATTGCTACCTTAAACCTTCTGTGCAGGTTATATTGAGTCTTCTCGGCTCACTGGCTTTGTTGTTAGCGGGGAAACGCCAGAGGTGCAGGACTGCGCTGGAAGCCCGACTCGGGGACGGGAAGCGGAACGGTCCCAACTGCTAACTTATGCGAAACAAAAGACGTTCATAATAAACAACCCCGAGAGACAATGGCTTTTTACAGAGAGCGTTTAATTTCGTGGAGCAAATTTCTAGGCTTTGTTAAAAAGGGGAAAGGCAAAAAAGCCCATCTATGTGGCTGCCCTCTAACGTTCACAAATATTGTTGTAACTTATAGATGGCTGCTCTGCTTCCTAATTTAGATCACATAGTATCTCCAGACTATGGAAATTAATTTCCTATCATCTTACAGCACTGCTCACCATGTGGATAATGCGTTTACCACAAAGTTGTGCTAAGGGCTGGGAATGGGAGAAATGCCAACAAATTCCTACAAAGTAGTTTTCTTTTACTATTGACATCTCCCTCCCCTATCAGCCTTTTAGAGCTATAATGAGAACAGGAAAGGGGACTTTTTTTTTCTTGACATGCCTGTTGAGATTCATTGACATAGGTTATTTCTCCCCTAGAGCCATGACTCTTGCCAGCATGAATAAGTGTGTTGCAACATGAACTGATAGTGGTGAGTTGAGTGCAAGACAGTAATGGGCATCTTAGGCAGGGAGCAGGCACACACACTGTCTCATTTATTCAGATTTTCAAGCAGTGATGGAATCCCAAACCTGTGTGGTGGATGAAGACCCTTCCCAAAGGACAGCATTATTGTCATTACTCCAAGGGACACTGTGAGGATATGAGCATTTATGTATAAATAACTGTTCTGCTTCTGTTAGTGGTTGGAGGGGGGCTTTCCCCATATGTCCTCTTGGAATAAATGTGCCTTGCCTGTGTCTGCACCAGCCTCTTAACTACTAACCTTTCCTTGCCTTGTAGGGAAAAGCTACTGGAAGAAAAGCACCACTGTGGCTGAGAGCAAAGTTTCAGAGACTGTTATTTAAACTTGGCTGTTGCATTCAAAAAAACTGTGGAAAGTTTTTGGTTGTTGGCCTTCTCATATTTGGGGCTTTCGCTGTAGGATTAAGGGCAGCAATTCTTGAAACCAACGTGGAGGAGCTATGGGTGGAAGGTGAGTTTGAGATCCCCTTTTTTCTGATGCCATCTCTCCCCCCATTGCCCCTTCTACCTCAGGAGCTGGATAATAAGTCTGATATGTCAGACTTTAGGAATGTGTGTGTCTGTATACATATGAATACAATAGGCCTTTATGCTGAGGAGTGTCTGATGACAGGACTGGGCTGGTGGCCAGGGGAAGCCTACAGAGTGCTGCCTGTGCCCAATGCTGTGGTGTTTAGTGGGGCTCTGTGAGGCTGGTGAACATGAGAGAGTGTGTATAGATTGGGAAGGGGTGGACAGCAGGGCATGTGGCTCTGGGCAGCACATACTACTTCACCACTCAGAGAGCTGCAGAACAGTGGCAGGCCATGAGGAGAATGATCTAGAGACATGGATGCCTGTGTGGTCCTATTTTTTTGGACAGCTTTCAGTTGTGAGGGAGAAATATTTGTCTCAAGGTTAAAATAATAAAAAAAAAAGGCTGCTGAAGTGAAGCCTGGCCTGGCTGGCCCAGAGGCTGTGGCTGGGCAGCCAGGTGTGGGGTGGAAGTGGGCACTGCCCTAGGCCAGAGAGGATGTCTTCCAAAACCAGCCAAGAGGCTCACCCATGGTGTCTTTGTGTTGGTAAGCACCAGTTTAGGAAGGCTGCTTTGGTAAAGGAGAAGAAATTGTATTGGGAGGCTGAGTGTGTGCTTCCTTTAGAAATAGCTCTACCCCAGCATGCAGGCCAGGGAATGTGAAAGGGTGGCTTTCCCTGAGGGCCTGGAGGCAGTCAGCATCGCTACCCTTGTGCCTGGGGGCTGCTCAGGGTTGCTCTAGTCTGAGAGGCATGACTCCAGGTTGTCACTTTTTCTTTTCAGGGAGAAAATACTATTTATTTAGCATCAGATTCCCTCTTTAGCTGTGTTGATGTAAAACCAGACTGATATTGTTGACAGTGGTAGTGCCTCTGTATTTATGTTCAAGTACCTTGCAGCAGAATTTTGATTATAAGAGTTCATACAGAAAACTGCATAATTAATCATTGACAAATGCCTCTGTGTATGTGTGTTGAGGATCCCACCCATAGGCAGAGATGTATGTTCAGAACCTCTTCTGGTCATTGGGTACTGTGCACCTTAATTACTAATGCAAACAGTTGTGAACATTCTTTTTTCCCCCCAACATATTCTTAATTCTTTGTGAGATTGTTGTGGCAGTTTCTTTTGTCAATTTTTGCTCTTACTTTTTTGTCTCTGCTTTTTTATAAGTCTTTGGTGAATAATGTCTGATTGCAGTCCCATCTAGCACTTGTCTCTTAGGTTTATTATCTTGATATTATTTGGGTTCACTTACTCAGAAGGTGTGCTGGTTTCAGCTGGGTTAATTTTCTTCCCAGTGGCTGGTGTAGGGCTGTGTTTTGGGTTTGTGCTGAACACAGGGTTGATAATATAGAGATGTTTTTGTTATTGCTGAGCAGGGCTGTCGTGGTTTGACACTGGCCCAACACCAGGCACCCATGAGAGTCGCTGGCTCACACCCTCCCCTCCCCCCACTACAGCTGGGCAGAGGAAGGAAAAAGGGAAAAAAAAATTAATGAAGGCTTCATGAGTGAGATGAGGACCAGGAGAAATATTTCAAGGGCAAAGCAGGCTCAACTTAAGTTGCAAAGTGAATTTATTACTAACAGAATCAGAGGAGGATAATGAGAAGTGAAATAAGCCCTTAAAACACCTTCCCACTGACAGTGCAGGGAGGCAGGGTGTGGGGGTTTTGGTCAGTTCATCACAGAGATTTTCTTCCGCTGCTCTGGGAGAGGAATCCTTCCCTTGTGAGGCCATGGGGTCCCTTCCACAGGAGACAGTTCTCCATGAACTTCTCCGGCATGGGTCCACTCTCACAAGCAGCAGTCCTACTGCACCTGCTACAATGTGAACTCCCCCATGGGCAGACAGTCCTCCCAAAACTGCTGCAGCGTGGGTCTCTTTCCACAGGGTGCCGTCCTCCAAGGACAGGCTGCTCCAGCCTGGAAGCAGGGGCCCTCTCTCTCCACCAGGTCTTCCACTGGATCACAGCCTCCTCCAGGCATTCACCCACTCCAGCATGGGCACTTCCCCCACAGGCTGTGGGTGGATCTCTGCATCCCCCATGGGCTGCAGGGGGACAACCTGCTTCACCATGGTCTTCATCATGGCCTGCAGAGGAATCTTGGCTCTGGTGCCTGGAGTACCTCCTCCCCCTCCTTCTCCACTGACCTTGGTGTCTCCATGTTGTTTTTCCTCACATGTTCTCGCCTCCTCTTCTTCTCTGACTAGGAGGAAAACCTGTGACTTTGTTTTGATTTTCTTCTTAAATATATCATCACAGAGGTGTTACCAACCTTTCTCATTGGCTCAGTTTTGGCCAGCAGCATGTCCATCTTCAGTCATCAGCCACTGGTGTTGCCAGACATGATGGGAAGCTTCCAGCAGCTTTTCACAGGAGCCGTCTTTGTGGCTCCCCTGCTACTAGAAACCAGGCCGTCCTAAACTAATACAAGGGTTCACACAGAGCCAAGGCCTTTGCTGCTTTTCATACCACCACGCTGGGGAGGGGCCTGGGGGGTGTATGGGAGGTTGGGAGGAGACACAGCCAGGATAGGTGACCCAAACTGACCAAAGGGATATTCCAGACCATATGGCATCCTGCTTAATATATAGTGAAGGAAAGAAGGAGGAAGGAGGATGTTTGGAGTGATGACATTTGTCTTCCCAGGTCGCCAATATGTGTGATGGGGAAAAATATCACATAATTGTTGAGGTGTAAAGGGATCTCTGCAGGTTGTATGTTCCCACTCCCCTGCTCAAGCAGGGCCATCTAGAGCCCATGATGATTTCCAGATAAATTCTGAATATCTCCCAGAAGGGAGATTCCACCAACACTCTGGGCAATCCATTCCAGTGCTGTCACCCTCCCAGTGAAAAAGGGGTTTCTTATGTTCAAATGGAACCTTCTGCATTTCAGTTTGTGCTCATTGCCCCAGGTCCTGTCCCTAGGCACCACTGAAAAGAGCCTGACTGTTCTTTGCACTCTCTCTTCAAGTATTTATATACATTGATGAGATTCTCCCCCAAGCTTTCTCTTCTCTAGGCTGAACAGTCCCATCTTTCTCAGCTTTTCCTCATATGTGAGATGCTTCAGTCAGTCCCATCTTCATGGCCCTTTGCTGAACTCTCTCCAGTATGTCTATGTCGTACTGGGGAGCTCAGAACTGGACACAGTATTCCAGGTGTGGCCTCACCAGTGCTGAATAAAGGGGAAGGGTTACCTCCATTGACCTGTAGTGGGAACTTGTTGCATACAACATAGGGCAGTCCATGATCTCCTTCAGAGGTCACCATAGAATCATAGAATATCCTGAGTTGGAAGGGACCCACCAGGATCGAGTCCACCTCCTGGCCTTGCACAGGACAGCTCCAAAAATCCCACCCTATGCCTGAGTGTTGTCCAAACACTTCTTGAACTCTGTCAGGCTTGATGCTGTGACCACTTCTTTGGGGACCCTGTTCCAGTGCCCAACCACCCTCTGTGTGAACCTTTTCCTAATATCCAACCTAAACCTTCCCTGACACAGCTTCAAGCTGTTCCCTTGGGTCCTATGGCTGGTCACCAGAGAGCAAACATCAGTGCTTGCCTGTTTGCTTCCCCTTGGTGAGGAAGCTGTAGACTGTGATGAGGTCTCCATTCAGTTTCCCAGCTGAACAAGCCAAGGGACCTCAGCCACTCCTCATATGGCTTCCCCTCAAGACTCTTCACCATCTTCAGGGCCCTCCTTTGGATGCTCTCTTGTAGCTTTATATCCTTATTTTGTGGCACCCAAAACTGTACCCAGTACTTGAGGTGAGGCTGCACCAGTGCAGAGCAGAGTGGGTATACTCCACCACCCCCTTTCACCTCACCCCTCACCAAACCCCTGCCAATGCAACTATTACATTCTAAATCACTGATAGATCTCTGTCAAGTTTCATCTAAACAGGTATCTACATCACTGTTCACAGTTGGTGCTCATTGCTGAAAGCTCATGCATCAAAAGAATAACTTAAGTATTTAAAATTCCTCTTTCATCTTTTAAGAGTTTCAAGTCAGTGAAACTATAGTCTAGAATAGTGCAACTATTCTTTGGTCACTGAGAAGGTAAAGGGTGAAACCTGAACTCACTGAAGGCAGTGGCAGAACTTGGAATTACTTTAGTGTACCCAGGCCTTCACCTATCATTTTTACAAAACCATACCAGACTAATACATGACAAGTGCCCTTTCTCTACCTATTATTGAAAGGGCAAGAGGAGGATCTTATTCTGTAGAACTGACATCCTCCAAGTTATAAGAATGCGGTTCCTTTTGCCTTTCAGACTTCAGAGGAGTTTAATTTATTTGAGGCTCCATAAAAATAATCTTTTATTATTATTTTGAAACTTATCACATTGTGGCTAATGTCTATGCCAGAATGTGCACTATAAATTCTTGTTTATTTCCTTTTCTGTTAAAACACATGTGTTCGGACAGGGCACTGCCTTTGTTGTACCATTCTTCCACTCTCCGGAGCTTTGAGTGAATTCCTGCACCCTGGGGATTTTGCTAGTTATAAACAGGTTTAGATACGCATTTTTGTAGTACCAGAGAGCTTGGAGGTTTTGGTGCATAAATCCAGGAGTGAAATAGAACAGTTGAAAGCCGTATTACTTTCTTGTTCCAGTGCCACTGCTGTTGAGAAGGAACAGAGGGAATGTAGGTAAGCAGTAGGGCAGGCTGCTGCTGGTGCCATGTGGAGGTATTGATGAGTGGTTTGAGGTCTGCTAGTTCTTCTATGGTTAAGTGAACTCTTTTGTAGAGAATGGCCTTACTTTCTCATTATTCCTCAGACACTGAGTCCAGACAACAGTGAACTCTATGGACACTCAAACTTACTTTCAACAGGGAATGCATTAAGGAAAACTCCCTATCCTGATTACATCTCTATTCACGATTTCTTTTTTTCTGTGAAAAGAGATGTTCCAACAACTGTTACTAGATAATATTTATGGTGATGTCGCCCTGAATTTTCTGCCTTCTGTCTTTGTGCTGTGGGTTCCCACAGAGTAGAATGTAAACAAGTGTGTAAAAATAGATATTTACATTCCTGTCCTCTGAGAGAAGAAATGATTGGTGGTGATGTCCACCATCCAGGTTGAGGAGGTGTCCCCTGTGGTGGCCAATCTCTGGACCTTTGTAGTGTAGATAAAATGGAGTCAGATTTTTGAAATAAACGGTTAGTTCCCTTGAACTGCTGCTGGTGTGGCCTCATCTTTCTGTCCCTGAAATTGGGGCATCCTAGCCTCAGCTATCACAGTGATGCCTCAGAAAGGTAGTAATACACACAGTGCATGCATGTAACAATTCTTGACTGGTCAACAAATGTAAAGGATATTACATGCAAGTGAATATTTCAGTTATGGATAACTGTTAGGAGGCTCCAAAATATGACGGCTTCCAGGTGTATGAACTGACTGATTCCTTTGTTTAAAATATGCTCCACAGCAGATGACTAGATTAGTGCTGGCTGATCCAAGCTCTGGTAAATTTGGGTGGTTTCCACAAAGCCATGTTTATATTTCATTTGGATTTCTCCTTCAAAACTGACCTCCCTATGACCTGTTGAAGTTGTGTCTGCTGGGATGCTAATTTTAGTTTGTCTGCAGCTGTTTTCCCTTTAGTGTTTAATGAAATATGTTCTCATCTTGATACTCAGATTTTTATGCATGACTTGTTAACATAACAGTGTATTATGCACTTCAACCTATGAGCAGTCAGGTAAAACTGTGCTTGCAAAGTTTTCTGTAACACAGCTAGCTATTTAAGAATATTCTGTTTGGTTAAAATACTGTTTTGGTTATAGACCTTGCAGTACTGTTACTTGTCAGTCTTTTTCTTCTGTGTATAGATTTAAGTTCAGTCTTCCAGCCTTTGCTTTGCACAGTGGTTTTTCTTTCCAACTATGATGTGGCTATACATGGTCCTAGGTGCTTTTTTTGAGTTTAAAAGGAGCTAAAGTGCAGAATTTTACTGAGCAGTTGATTATTCTTTGTCTACCTCATGTGTCTACCCTACAGTTGTATATATTTTTCTTAATCTTGGTATTTATCTTCAATATGCCTTTGCTTCTCTTCATTTTGCTAATCCTTCCAGTTTGGTACTATACAGGAAGTCTTTCCCTATTTGTGATTTTTAGTAATTATCTGGAAAAACCTGAGGAAACCAGTAAAACTCCTTAATGTCTAACTGACAGTTCTACAGTAGAGTGTAGTCTCCTTTAAGAGTTTAGAAAGATGAAAAAACAGAACTTCTGCCATTACTGGTAGAAACTATGACTTTATACTTTTGATGCTCTACTAAGGGAGCAGATTTCTGAGATGGTGCCTCACAATAGAAAACTTAGTGCTATGGAGTATGATTTGTAATCTCCATCCTTGGAAATATTAAAAAGCTGCCTGGACACAGTCCTGGACAACCCTCTCTAGCTGACCCTGTTTAAGCAGGGGGATTTGACTGGATGATCTCTTGAGGTCCCTTTCAACCTAAATGTTTCTATGATTTCTGTGTACTGAAAATGCATAGTATCTTATAATAGCCACTTTATTTCTCTGCCCATGAATCAAGAGGGAGAACAGGAAAATATTCAGTTTGTTTTACATAATCTATGCTATTTATTTTTCTATTTATAGTATGCTAAATATGAACAATGAATGCCAGTTGTTCATCCTTGTCCATACAGTGATGTTGACTTGTAATATTTTTGACCCATTGTGTATTGTAGGGTCTTTCTAGAAATAGGTGAAATTGAAGCCAAAACTGGCCAGATATAAACTTTCTGACAGAGCTTTAGTATTAGAAAGCAGGCATTCTTTATTGCAGTGTGCTGGTCACCTGGGGGATATTTGCTCTAATGGAGTGCCCTGAGCATCAGGTGAACAGAGGTTTTATCATACATACTGGTTACATATTCATTAGCTATCCCCACTTCCTTGACTTTAGTTTACATAGTTGCACCCCTTATCACAAGTCCTTATGTGGTTCTATGGGATCTGTCTTAAATGTCCAGTGTCCTTTTTAGATAGCTGTTCCTCGACCCTCACTTTTGAGTAAGCACAATATTGTTGTTTTGCATAACTTCTTTGTTAGCCTTGCAGAGCTGAGCTGGCATTCTGCTTGCATTTTCATGGCTTCTCTTTGCCTAAGATACATCTTTTATCTATTTCTTCAAGGCTGTGCTGTTCTGTTCTACTGTCCTTGATAAGAGCAAAATGTTCTGTTCTACTGTCCTTATCAAAATGGAATTCAGAATTAAAAAAATCTTATTCTTTTTAGCTGTATAAACTTCTTTTTTTTTCTTTAACAAGAAAGTTTAATAACCATCAATACAATTTACTTGCTTTTTTCCCACCTCATTTTTATTCATCATCACCTCAATTGCTGTGAACATCCAGAATGGATGTTTGCAGAGGGGAAAGGGGTTAGAGGAAGTTATTTGTATGTGATAAATTATATTTAAATAATTACAGGAATGTTATCCCAATGCAAATCTGAGTGTAGTCTCCTTAGTGAGATGGAAAAATAAGCTTCAGGAACTTTTTTAGCCACTTCCATCCTGCTGACACTATGATAATGGCAAAAAAAGTGCAGTTATTTAAGAGAGATATTTTTCCTATATTATTTTTCCTGGAGGGTGTTTATTTTGCATTTCTCGTTTGATTGTCCACTTGGGCCTGATTGTTTTCTTTTACACTGGACTTACTCTACTGGCTTCCGGAGGGGAAGTTATTCCTCATATTCAGAAAAGAAGCCCTTGCTCTTTAGAAACTGATGCTATTTAAGTGGAAAATAATAGAAAACATGATACCCTAGTGCAAATTATTAAGACCATGAAACAAAATAAAATTGTGTTTCACAGAATCACAGAATGGGTAAAGTTGAAAGGGACCACAGTAGACCATCTGGTCCAACCTCCCTGCTCAAGCAGGGACATCCCAGAACACATTGAATAGAATTGCATCCAGACAGTTCTTGAATATCTCCACTGAGGGGAAACTCCACACCCTCTCTGGGCAATTGGTTCCTGTGCTTGGTCACCTGCACAATAAAGTTCTTCCTCATGTTCAGGTGGAACTTCCTGTGCATCTGTTTCTGCTCATTGTGTAGGAGCTAATAAGAAGCTGATGGGACATTGACGGTAGAGATCTCGAGTCCATGGCAGCTCTTGAAACATGCAGTTTATTGCATAGGTTGTGTGTGCAAGAGCTCTGCTTAAGGTGCCAGCCACAGCTATAAGCGTGCCCGAGCAAGAGAGAAAGGAAGAGGGGAAAGAGCAAGGGCAGGAGGGAACGAGGGCAAGAGGTATGAGCGAGATGGCAGGGGTCAGAGCGCAGGGGTGAGAGCTAGTGAGCTAGAGAGAGCAAGACCTTGTTGCAATACATTATATCTGCTTTTGTGTTGAATATTCTAATTTACACTAACCAACCAGTACAAGACACAAAATCTTATAGAATCTACATACAGCCTATAAGAACTACTACATTACCATACTGTGTTATATTTTAAACTCTAAAAACTACTCTTT
>VZDJ01000393.1:100892-116009 GCA_008694505.1 Cyanoderma ruficeps
GGCTATAAACAGAGTTACTTACAGGATAAAGCAAAATAACTACTAGTAGATTACATAAAACAGTGCACGACATAAAGGCACCTATATTATAGCTAGCAAAGAAATAGTACAGATTAGGAGTCAATGTAATTTACCACCAAATTGAGGATGGCGTACACAGTCCTTTTATTCAGCCCTTGAGAGAGAGTAACCACAAAGTGGTGTCCTGACTGGGGAAATGCCCCACACATTTCCAGGGAATGTGCAGGAGACTACTTTGTGAAAGTATAGTGTAGCTTTTATAGTTTGTAAAGTGAAGTGTCTGTCAGTCAGAAATTCCAGCTTATCTTCCTACAATTAGCTTCCACAGCAAGATATTTACTGTCAGCTGGGAATGTCACCTCCATGGTGCTGAAATAACTCACTACAAGACAAACTGTCCTGATTACTTCACCAATTAGCAAATTCATGTGAGGGGGAAGATGCCCTGAGTTATTGTACCAGCTAATTGGCAACAGATAGCCCCTCCTAGGGCAGGGGGGGACATCCTGCAACAGAGCCCTGTGAAACCCCACTAGTGACAGGTCCACCAGTCTGATGTCACCCCATTTACTATAACCTTTTGTGCCCGATCTGTGAGCCAGTTCCTCACCCATCACATGATGTGTTTATCCAGCCATGGACTGGACAGTTTGTCCAGAAGGATACTGGGAGAGAGTATCGAAAGCTTTACTGAAATCCAAAAAAGATGACATCACCAGGCTTCCCTTGATGAACTAGGTGGGTTACCTTGTCATAAAAGGTAATCAGGTTTGATGAGCAGGACTTTCCTGTCATGAAGCTGTGCTAGCTGTGACTGATAACTGCATTGTCCTTCCTATGTTTTCAAGTAACTCCCAGAATAATCTTCTCCATAACTTTACTAGGCAGAAAAGTAAGACTGACAGGCCTGTAGTTTCCAGGATCATCCTTTTTGCCCTTTTTGAAAACTGACAATTGGGACCTTTCCAGATTCCCAAGACCATTTAAAAATCACTGAGAGTGGCCTCACAAAGACATCAGCCAGGTGTTTGAGTATACTCAGGTGAATCCCATCAGGCCCCATAGACTTATAGGGATCCAGCTGGAGTAGCAGATCTCGCACAAGTTCAGGGTTGACTGGGAGTTTATCATTCTCACAGGCATGGTCCTCCAGCTCAGGGCACTGGGACTCCCTTGGTCCAGCATCCATGTTGAAGACAGAGGCAAAGAAAGCATTAAACATCTCTGCCTTGTTCATGTCCCTGTTTGTGAGGTGACCATCCTCATCCTGGAACGGGCCAATGTTGTTTTTGCACTGTGTTTTGCTATTAACATATTTTAAAAAGCTTTTTATTGTCCCCCAGTTCTGGCAACTTCAGCTTCAATTGAGCTTTGCCTGCATGAATTTTCTCCCTACAGTGGCGAGCAGCATCTCTGTATTCCTCCCATGTCACCTGACCTTGCTTCCACTGAGCATACACCTTCTTTTTTCACCTTATATCCAAGAGAAGATCCCTGCTCAGCCAAGCCAGCCTTCTGTCTCGCCTGTTTGACTTCTGGCATTTGGGAATTGCTGCTCCTGTGCCCTTAAGAGGTGATGTTTAAAAAGTGATCAGCACTGATGGACCCCAGCATCTGCAAAAACACTTTCCCAGGGGACCTTTCTATTTCCCTGACCAGCTTGAAGTCTGCTCTCCTTGTGTTTAGGGTTGAAGTTTTGCTGGCACTTTTCCTTCTGTCACCAGAGGTTTAAAACTCGATTGCTTTGAAGTCACTCTGGCCAAGGCAGCCACCAGTTGCCACTTCACTCACAAGACCCTCTCTGTTAATAAGGAACAAATCAAGGAGGGCATTTTTCCTAGGACCTGTACTTGAAGTTCTCATCCTGGTGTTTTAGGAATTTTCTGGACCTGTTTATGCCAGCTGTGTGGTGTTCCCAGTTAAATTCCAGCAAGTTAAAGTCCCCCATAAGGACAAGGGCAGTTGATTTGTAGATGTCCCTTAGTTCCTGAAAGGATAGTTTGTTGGCATCATTGTCTGGGCTAGGAGGTCTACAGCAGACTCCCACAATGACATCCATGTTATTTGTCTGCCCCTTGATTCTTACCCAGAGATTCTAAACTGTTTTGCTTATGACAATGATGTCATATCTCTGGGACTGGGTCAAAGCTTTGAGCTACTCTTGTTTGTTTCTCATGCTGCGTGCATTGGTACAGCAACATTTCAAGTGTGGTTCGTTGTAGCCAACACTTCGTGGAGCAGATTGAGGGATCCCACTAGCGCTCAGTTCCTCAAGTTTTGGCGTGCTATCCCATTGCTTTTCACTGGCATGTCTGGTTTTGTCCCTTTCCCCCTTCAAGTCTAATTTAAAGCTGTATCAACAGGCCCTGCTAGCTCCTGTTCTAGAATCCTTTTTCCCCTCTGAGAAAGGTGCATCCTGTCAGATGTCAGTAGATCAAGTGTTGAATAGACCATCCCATGGTCAAAACCCCCCAAATTTTTCTGGTGACACCAGGCTCGGATCCATGTGTTGACCTGACGGGTCTGCCTGTTCCTTTCAATATTCTTCCTGGCTACTGGAAGGCTCTAAGAAAGCACTACTGTCCTGGGTTGTAGTATAGGATGTGCAAAAGTATTCTACCACCATCTTCATGAACTGTTGAATCCAATTGTTGAAGCAGTGTTTTCCCAGGGCCCCTCCCCCTGGGCTATCTTCTGTTAATGGCCCATGAGATGCCTTACTGTATGACCCATAGATAACTGCCTCCGAGAACAATCTCTCGCTAATGGGCCATCAAGACTCTTCTGCATCACTCACCATCCCATTGTGAGATGCTCTGCCCACACAGGAGGAGACAGGCATTCTCACCTGGATATAATCTGGGATTTGGGGAGCCCTTAGGCACTGGATTTCCCAGAGGACCGGAGCTACCAGACCTTTCTACGGGATCACTGCTTCAGGAAGACTACCTCATCTGGACTGCCTCCATCACCCGGATCAGGTTGTATTCTGACTCTGTCAGTGGTCTTTTGTATTATTTGATTTATTTTTATTCTACCTTTTTTTTCTTTCTTCTTATTAAATTATATTTTTTCTGACTTGGAGCCTCTCACTTGGTTTGTTTTCAAACCACTACAACTACCTGTGCTCCTGATCCTTCAACCAATTGTCCCAGGGGACTGAAATCCCTTTTGATTGCCCTCGGAGTTCTCTTTGTTATCTTGTCACTTGAAGAAACAATACCAGTGAATAATCAGTGGGCCATACTAAACTGGAGAGTTTTCCAGTAATGTCCCTTACCCAGGCTCTAGGAAGGCAGCAGAATTCCATGAGGTGAGTCCAGTTGGCATATTGGGCCTTACATTCCCCTCAAAAAGGACTTGCTTACAATGATTACCGTACTTTTTTTTCTTTGTGGAGCTAGTTTTAATACATGGGGTTGGCTGACTCACCTCAGACAAGTCCTCAGATGGTACTTCTTCTACCTCATCATTTTCCTGGCCCTCAGTTTCCAGAGCCTCATACCTATTCCATAGGGGCACCTAGAAGGGAAGGGAGGCTGGGAGGGGATTTGCCTGCCACCCCAAGCAGGGACCTGCCTCCCTTGCTCCTATCCCTTAGGTCCCCTCCTGCCTGTTGGAGAGATGGTAGGGGATCCTCCACTCCCTGAGGTGAAGTTGGCTGGTACACCTGCCTCATTTAGTAGAGTGGCTCCATCAATCTCCTCAAATGCCCTAATTAGTTCTTAACCTTTCTACTTCCTCGTTAAGTTGTACCACCAGGCTGAGCAGATCATTGACCTGCTCACACCTCACACAGCTATTGTCTCTGCTACCTTCTGATTCCAATGCCAAGCTCTGTGTGTTTCCCTGCACAGATGTGGAGAGAAGGAAGTGCTAGAAATAAATCAGTTCAGACTGATGTTCTTCACAGGCTGGGGGAGCTTATGTGTGGAGCTGGGGGCCTCCATTGTGTTCTGTCCCATTCGGCCTCAAGTGGAAAGACAATGAAAGGAGGGCTCTCTGTATAATGATGACAATAGTGCTCAGTGCTGAGAGGGGTCAGCTTCACAGAAACAGAGAAGGGAGCTGTGGTTAATATAATGCAAAAAGCTGAATGCACTGATAGAGAGCATACATTGCAAGCACAGACACTGTCTTGATGTGGATTTTAGGAGTTCTTAACTAATTTTACAAAAATAAGTTTAATTAAAATCTCTGGTATTTTATGTACACTTGCTACAGCAGGGGCATTTTTCCTCCTATCTCTGAAGATTCTAATAATTTTGGGTTTAAAGGGAGAATAGATAATTTTTGCAGTGTGATAGGATTGGCAGTGAAGTAAAATTACCTGAATGATAAGGCTACCCAAAAGTAGAAAGTAAAGATTGTTTTGTGGGGTTTGTTTATTAATTTGTTTAACTTTTTTCCTAGTTCTTTGTGTTTTAGAATAAACTTAGACATACAGTCACACTCTGTATCTGACAGGGATCTCTGATTACATTCATACAAAAGGTCAAGAGAAATGGACCTTTTGACAGATGCAACACTATGTTGGGAGTTGGTGGTCAGTAAGATAAATTGAGATGGGGAAGCCACAACAGGCATCACATTCAGTGCTGGGGGGAGCGGTGACCTGACCTGTTTGTGTCCAACAGTGAGAGCAGTTTTGCTTCAGTGCAAAGCCATTTAGAAGGAAACAGCTTAGGCAACATCAGATGGTACAGCAAGCAGCTGGTAGGAAATACTTGGAAGAAACTATACCCTGTTTCATAACATGTTCCTTCCTTTCATTCTTCTATATGTTAGTTTTGCTGTCTTCCTGAAACATCATTTAGGAAAGGGTATCCCCCTAAAAGGTTCTAGATAAAGAATTTGTTTTGACTGCTTTCTGTTCCTTTAAAAATCTGTATTAACATTTTGTGCTACTCCATATACAGATTAGATTTGTGCCATTACAGGAGAACAGATAAAAAGGCTTAAAAATGCTGCTTTTAATCACAGAGGAAAGCAATTACATATTTGAGGAAAGAGCACTGAGAAGTTAAATGAAAAGTTAGATCTTGAGGAAAACTGCTATCTATGGAATAGCACAACATACTGTTTTTAATGTATTACCTAGTAAAAGCTCTTTGTCAAGTCAAAGTAAGTTAAAACAATGAGATGTAAAGTAATTCAAAAGTAAGTTAATTCAGGACAAGAGGAAATGGCCTCAAGTTGCACCGGGGAGGTTTAGATAGAGTACTAGGAAAAATTTCTTCAATGAGAGTTGTCAAGCATTGGAACAGACTGCCCAGGGAAGTGAATGAGTCACCATCCCAGGAGGTATTTAAAAGATGTGTAGATGTGGGACTTATGGATATGGTTTAGTGGTGAACTTGATAGTGTTAGGTTAATGGTTAGGCTTTGTTATAAAAGATACGTAGCCAATTTAATAGAAAGCAATTTTATTTTGCCATGAAAAGCGATCTCGGACAGCCACAATAAAAGCGACAACTCCGATCCTGGGTATCAAGGGTGGGTGAACACAGGGATGGCCTCTAACAAACCGATCTCCTCCCGTTCACAATTTTGGCTTTGGAGGGGTCTGTTTTATACAGTTTTTTTTCCCCTAAGGCAGGGTCTTCTGTCCACCCTTGCTCAGTTTGCATATTCATGTAACTTCTCTCTTGCATTTGGTTCTTTGATTGCTATACGATTTTGGTATACAAAAGCCCGCATTTGAGAGTGTTGTCTGGCTAGTAACTCTAGAGCATCTGAGGTATGGTTTGAGACAATTTCTACCAGAGCTTGAAGTCTTATTAATCTATTTAATGGGTAGATAGGGGTCCTATAACACAACTTCCATCATGGGCCCAGGTTGCTGGGTCATAATATGCAATTATTGTTTCTGTGGGCTACTCTTCCTCCCCCCATTTTGGCTTTCACCTGCCATAGGAAGCTCTTTCTTTAATTCCCTTTTCTTCCTACTCAAGGTTTCATATAAAGGAGCACCCAATAAATTGCTTTCTGACCTGGGTAATGTGAAGAAGAAAGGCCGAATCATCCCCAGTGTACAGGATCCTTTCCACTTGTGAGGTAATTCACTATAGGCCTTCTTTCCACATATCCAGTATATGCCATCAGGTGCCTTCCATTTCATATTTACCTTTTCTGGCTCTTTTCAGTAATCCCGCAGACTTTCCAAAGATTGGTAAGGATTAGCTCTAGGGCTTTTATGTCAACATAACTCAATTGAGTCAACCCACTCAGAGGTATCTTTTTTTCCCTGGCTCAAATATCTGGCTGGGGGTTCTGGTTGCCAAATCTTGGTTTTATTGTTTGAATTTACGGCTAAAGTGGATATACAAGGAGTATATCCTACTATCTCATTATATTCTTTCCCTTCTCTGCTAATACAAATGGTTCCAATTACCCTTTGATCCCAAATCCATCCTTCCGGTCTCTGCATTGTTTTTGAGATTTGGGCATTATCCCATTTTAAGAGTTGCTCTGGAGTTAAACTCTCACCTTTCCATGGCTATTTTTCAGCTGACTTAGGTCCTCCACAAATCCAGCAATTAGACAGACCCAGTTCTGTGGCAATCTCCTGCATTAAATCTATAAATAGATTCTGGTTTGAAGCAGGTAGACCCCAGTCATTATATTGTCTTTCTAATTGTTCATAGTGTTCACTCAGTTTTTAACCTCTCTTGTTCCACCCTTTTCTTCCTTGCTTTTGATTCCTGCCTTCTCAGCTCCTTAGTTACCAGTTTTATTTTATTTTCTGGATCTAGCCCTTCTTCATTCCTTGAAAAGCAAAAAGTCTTATCAAATTGCAGACATATCCTTTCATCATCATCCCTGAGGAGGTCAAGTATGATGGGTTCATTGCTTAGTGAGGATTTCCTATCATGTTTCAGGTTCTTTCCTACCCCAATAAGTTTTCCCACCCATAATACACATTTCCAGCTGATTATTATCATAACACAATTTGTTAACTTGAAAGTAGGCCACAAAGGTTGATTTCATTTTACCTCCTATCCACACAGTCAGATTGCATTGGTTACATGTTGGAATAGTCAGCATCCACCCAGTTTCTTGTTTGTATAATGCATGAGTGTATGTTTTCCTTTCAGTGGATATAGATTTTGACTGCCCGTCCTTAGATATTGCTCTTGGGTTGCGGCATACTACCCCCCCTTCCAATTCACATATTTTATATCTAGTGCCATTGAAGGTACAGTACCCCTTCTCTTTACCTTGCTGACAGTCATACTGGGCTTGGTATGCCATAATTTTTGTGGTCACTTGCCCCTCCAGAGCTGTCTGCAAGCATTGCTCACATTCAGTTGTGGGGCTCTGCCTCGACTGATCCTCTGGGTGCAACCCAGCCATCTGGCACATGATGAGGCTCAGGACCATCAGGATTCCCCACAGGTGTACTCCTCTGCTTTTGCCTTCGCCCACAGGGTAGCAGCCAGTGGCAAGGTAAACCATCTTCTCGGCAGCAGGGGTATTCTTCAGGGGTTCTGTTACAGGTCCGAACTGCATACCTCCTCTTGAAAATGCCCCACTTCAATAATTTGACTGTGTCAGCCCTGCAGGGTACCTTGTTTGTCCTTCAGCACTCGATTGCAAGGACCTGTGCCTTTGCATCCAATTTTCCCCCTACTCCCTTTTTGTATATGAAATACCACTCCGGAGAATTTAACTTCAGCAAACCCAAATTAGTAGCAAGCATTAAGACACGGCTAGTCATCTTCTGTTCTTCCTCCAGGCACTTGGTACACAAGCCCTTAGGTCTGTATCCTCCTCTGCAGTGTGTGACCCAAATTTGTTTACAGTATACACATTTGAAATGAATAAATGGAAAACATTCACAATCCTGTTCCAGACAACTTATCTGATCCCACTCGGTCATTTACAGTGACGCTGTAATTTGATCTTTAAGTCTCCTGGAGATGAGGACACCTTCCACTCCAGGGTATCTTCCCGATGCTCAATCTTTTTCACTTGTGATGCATGACTCCAGCCTTTTTCTGCTGTTCTGATAGCTGTATCTGTGGTGAGAAGGACAAGAAAAGGACCTTCCCAGTGAGGTGTCAGGGGGATTTCCCTCCAGGTTTTGATTAGTACCTCATCTCCAGGTTGTATTTTATGTATAGCAAACCCCAAGGGAGTGCTTTGTGTTATCAGTCCATGCTTTCACAAGTCCTGTAGGTTCTTATTTGTAACTATTAAGTAGGGTTGAATTTGGCGATCCTCTATTCTGGGGTGTCCTACTGGCATCCCGTGTTCATAGGGCATTCCATACAGCATTTCAAACAACGACAGTCCAGTCTCAGAGTGAGGCATAGTCCTGATGTTTAATAGAGCTAGAGGGAGACACTTTACCCAAGACATTTTTGTTTCTAACATTAATTTTGATAGCTGTGCCTTTAATGTCTGATTCATCCTTTTTTGATGATTTTTGAGGTAGAATGAGTCCCTTGGTCTGAGTCTATCCACTATTACCAACTGGTATCTATACCTTCCTACCTTAGGTAATTCGGTGAAATCCACCTGGATCCTTTCAAAGGGGTGATAGGCTAGTGGGCGTCCTCCCACGGCTGTTTGCCTTGATCTGGCCCCATTAATCCTCTGGCATATCATACACCCTTGCACCTCCTATTTTGCCAATTCATAAATTCTGTTGCACCCAAAGAATTTTAGAAACTGCTCTGCAAGGGCTTGTGTCTCCCAGTGGGTCTGCTGATGGAGTCTTTTTAGGATTTTTCTAGTATAATCTTTAGATAGTAGCTCCCTCCCATCTGGTAATCTCCACCTGCCTTCTTCCAGCCTTCCTCCTATTTTAAATTTCTTTTTGGGAGGGGCACGGAGGATATTCCTGGGCCTCATCCCTTTCAGCCTCAGGTGTACTTACCATCAGTAATGCTGCTTTTTTAGCTTCCCTATCTGCCAAATTATTTCCTCTGGTTTGAAACTGCATTCCTACCTGGTGCCCTTTTACATGTATGATGGAAATTTCCTCGGGTTCCCTAATAGCTTCCAAAATCTGTTTCATTATTTCCCCATGAACTAACCCTCATCCACGAGTGTTGCGGTGCGTGATTTGGGTTTTCCAGTGTTTTGTATATTTTGTTACATGTTTGTAATGGTTTGTTCCTACCCCCGTTCCCAAACCCCTGATGGTGTTTCCCTTGTGTCAATCACCTTGTAAGAGCTAGAAGATTCTGGGGGAAAAGCCNACATGGGAGGTATCCTGGAGGAATAAAACCATCTAAAACCAAGCAAGAGTCCACTCTTTTTTCTACGCCATCGACCACGCTTCAGCCTGAGGTTCAAACCCACCCAGTGTCTCTCTGTAGAAGCCAGGGAGCGAGCTAGCCAGTTAAGCAGCTCCCCCAGCGAATTTCTACACATGAGTGTTAATTAGACCCCTTTCTTCCCAAATTTTTCCAAAGGTATGAGCCACCCCGAATGCATATTTCGAACCTGTGAATATTGTCCCTTTTTTTCCCTTTCAATCTTTTAAGTGCTCGCAATACTGCATATAATTCACAAGCCTGAGCTGACCAACTAGCATTCAGAGGCCCTGACTCCACCACTTTTCCTGACTTACCATCTACTATTGCATATCCTGACTTTCTTCTCTTCTACAACTCTTGCTGACCCATCCACATTTCTCCCCTTCTTCTAATTCTTCCTCTTCCAAATCCAGCTATATCTTTGTCTGAAGTTCTACCACTTCTGCACAGTTATGAGTGGGTTTCTCTAATGCCTCACTAAGCAGAAATTGGGCTGGATTTTGAGCCGCAGTTGTCTGGAATTCCAAGTCCTGCGAGTGAATTTAAAAATGAACCCCTTACTAATTTGGAAAACTGTACTAAAATTCTTCCTCAAAACTTTCTTTAAAGTGTGTACTATTTTCAATTAGCAAACATTCTACCCAGAGGCACATTCTAACATTTTTTTCCCCTTGCAAGACATTTTTACAAACCATCAACACATTCATCTCTCTTTCTAAGAGGATTAACCCCTATTCTCAATAATCAAACTTTTTTTTACTTACTTTTACATCCTATTGGGTTTGATTAGAATACTTCCTTTTTAGGACTTACTTTTAAAGTTTCTAAAGGTTTTAAAACATTTTCATTTCTTCAAAACCAAACTTTTTGTTCTCTTTTTGGGTGTAACTTCTGTCAAAGTTTGGTTTTTCTCTCTCTTTTGTCCTCAAAACTTAAATTGAGACATTTTTGGATTCTAGATAGCCTTCTTGTGTCAAAAAAAATCATTTATTACAGGTATAAGAGCAGAATTTGTTTTATGGATGAATTTTTCAAAGGCAGGGAAAGGAAAATCAGGACCCCTAAGCTAAGTCTTTTAGAAATGTGGGGTGCAAAAAGGGGCCTGGGACTGCCTCTGGTGTGGGCAGGGGTCTCCTGGCAAAAGCCAGGCAGCCTGCTGGACATCTGGCAGCCCTGCCACGGACCCTGCGCTCGGAACAGACGGAACTCCCACATCTGCAGGGCAGCCGCGGCACCTCTCACAGCAGAAATGGGGCAGCTTTCTGCTGCAACACGAGCAGGGCTGCGGGGAAAACCCAGCATGAACACCGCGAGCAAAGCAACCAAGACTGAGTGGGACAGAGCCCCCGGTGGCGCTGGAGCTGGGGCGGGGACCGGGGCAAACGGGAGTGCAGGCGGTGGGGGGGGTGCTGTGGAGGCAGACTACGGTCCACCTGCGAGCAGCACCTGGGCAAGCGGCGGTGCCCGCTCATACAGGGTGGGGGACGGGCCGCCTGACAAAGACACAGGCGTGAACCCCGGCACAGCCCGAACCAAAGCGGGGAGGCACGGCAGGCGCCCCGACAGGCACCGGCAGAGCCACAGACAGCGACCACGCAGCGGAGATACGCTGCTGCACAGCAGCACGGGTGGGGGCTGTGCCTAGCCCCCCCTTCCCTCCTCTCCTAGATCTTAACTCATCCTCTTTTCTATTTCTCTAGGAATCTACTTGTTCTGCTTCTCACAGCACAGGAAACTTCCCTTTCTAATAACACAATATAATAACACAAATGAACTCTACGACAAATACACTTCTCAGCTACACACACACTTTTGCTTATACAAAGATAACAGACAAAGATTAGCACTCCTATATTCATTCATTTACCTTCTTTTACAAGACAACATAAAAATAAGGTACTCCTCTTTCTTAGGTCACCTGTTAATATTTACTCACGGGCATCGTAAAACTTCAAGTGCGTGGTCAAAACCTCTGGATGCTTTTGGTTCTTCTGTAACTCTTCTGGTTTTTACTGTAAATAATCTAACTTCTGCTCCCTCTCCAAACTTCTATGTAATGATGAATCATTTTCTCTTTAGACTTTCTCCTTCTTCCGGGACACTCTTCTTAATGTTTTAACATCCCCCCCTCAATGGGCTATCTCGTGGGATTTTGGGTACACCGCTTTCTTTCTCCCCCACGGGTTTTTCCTGGGTCTTTTTCTGAATTTTGCTTTTTCTCTGCCCCATCTTTTCCCAGGGGTATTTTCAGTATTCTACTTACCAGTGTCTCTCTCTCACACTCCTGTGCTAGGTCTTCTTGAGTTATCTATACACCAAACTCTAAATTTCTATCGGTACCATACTGTGCCTAATTTTAACCTGTATTACCAGACTACTAACCCAGCAGTGAAGTGACCTGTGGGTTTTCGGCTGGTAATGAGCTTTCTATTATTTCTCCTTCCTTCTCTCCCCGGACTTACCAAGTCCTAAGCTAGGTTTACCAGTTCCCGAACTCCAGAGAATGTACCTTCCCTTTTAGCTTTTCCATGATTGACCCCCCAAACTCCCCGAGTTTAGGGCTTTACGCGTAAAATGAGTTTACCACGTTACATTCGCTTCCCCTTCGACCATGTCCCTTGCGGGAGAATGGAAATGCTATCGCAGGGTCCACACTCGTGTCATGATAATATCACATCTCATTCACTCGCTCGATCACCCCCACTCAATCACGCACTACTTACAGTTCTTTTTCTTGCATGGGCTCTTCGTGCACGTAGAATTTTATGAGTGAAAAACCGCTGCGGCTTCTGAAGACCTCCTGCTGATAAAAACAGGGCTTATGCCTTTATTAATATGCAGCTCTTTTATTGAAAAGATCAGCTTTATGGGTAGCGCTCGTCAGGATTTCTCTGCAGTGTCGCAGCAGCCCGGAGTTTTCAAGGATGATGCAAGGAAGGCCAGACCTATTGCTAGATCACATGCCCTCTATCCTAGTCCTCACGGGAATACCAGAAGGTAGTTGTTTGGGTCAGCCTCTGCTATCATCCCTACATCAGGCTCGTTCTTTGTAGGTCATGGTGATTCTTCAAATTCAGCTCAGGGGTGCATCTCCTTCTTCTTTCGTCAGGGTATCGTCTGGGTCCCTCTCACAGTGACAAACTTCATTTTTGGGGCATTTGTTCCCAGGATTATTCTCCCAAGATGCCAAGGGTCGGGGCTTATTAGCCTATGCCATCCCTAGGGTCAGCCTCTATAGTACTGTGAAGGTACATTTCTGTAACAAAGAGCGACAATTAGCCAGGTATTTTAAACTGGTGGCTTCAAAGTTAGCAGTCTGTGTACCTCCCCACACTGGCAGGACAGTTGCTTGGCAACAGAGTGCCTGCCTATCTTTGTCCCACTGAATTCTGCTGGGAACCTACTCCCCCCACCCCCGCAGCTTGCAGCATCAGGGACCCAGGCAACCCCAGAGACAGCCCCTCCCCCCATCTACTGAGGGTTTGTTCATAACACTTAGGTCTTCCCTGAGTTCTCTGAGAGCTCTTGAACCCGTATCCCCTTCTTTTATTGTGGCCTGGCCTAAATTTGTTTGTGATACAATCGGTTCCAAGGGGTTTCCCCACCCCATCAGGCCGCTAAAATCAGCGGGGTGCCTCCTGAACAAAGGGAGGTCCCGTGGATCCCAAAATTGTATCCGAGTCACGGCACCAATTCTTATAAAAGATACGTAGCCAATTTAATAGAAAGCAATTTTATTTCGCCATGAAAAGCGATCTCAGACAGACACAATAAAAGAGACAACTCCGATCCTGGGTATCGAGGGTGGGTGAACACAGGGATGGCCTCTAACAAACCGATCTCCTCCTGTTCACAATTTTGGCTTTGGAGGGGTCTGTTTTATACAGTTTTTTTCCCCTAAGGCAGGGTCTTCTGTCCACCCTTGCTCAGTTTGCATATTCATGTAACTTCTCTCTTGCATTTGGTTCTTTGAAGCATCTTTCTGGGCAGAGCTGAGGGTTTGATTCAGTTTCTGAGAACTTGGCATTGGGATGCTGATGCTTGACATTGTCATCTCCTTATCTCAGATCCATATCAGGTATCAATCATGTTCAGCCACCCTGGTAGATGGTCCATCTCCTGCCGAGCCACCCCTTTTCTGTTGCAAATCTGGAATCCACCCTGTCGGCCTGTGTTCTTACAATTGCAAATTAGTTTTTCTCTCCAGCTGCCTGAAGATTTCTACAATTTTGGAAACCTTAGTTTTAAGCACGAATTTTATTTTATATCATATACTACAGCTTGATGGTCTTGTCTAATCCACATTATTCTATTATTCAATTGTTTTTAGTATCATTGAGGATTTGGGCCTGCTGTTAAAAATGCATTAATATTTTCTTGAATTACTGAAAAGTAAAAAACTGGGCTTTGCTCCTTAGCTGGTTTAAGTGGTTATTCAATAGCACTTCACATCATTGCTGGGGATGGGAGGAAGGGAGTCTTTTAAAGATAAGGGATTCCTTTTGGTTGTGTAATCGTGGCAGAGGGAGCAGTGTGGTAACCCTGGTTCTGAGCATTTTGCATGTGAATCACTCATCTCTTTTTTGTGTGCTTTTGTTATTAATATTGTTGCTTTTATTGTTAGTTTTCTTCTCTGATTGCGGTTTCCAGTAAATTGTTCTTATTTCAACCTGTGATCTTCACCTTTTGTGTCTCCAACTCTCCAGCCTGCCACAGTGGGGAGGGGGAGCAAGTGAGTGAGCGGTGTGTGGTTTGAAAAGTCTCAGTAGGAGCACTAAATTGGGGAGTACCATTCCTAAACCACAACAGCCTTTTTTGGCATGAAATATGGGACATGAAGGGTGGAGATAACAGCAGATCTGACCACAGTGGGTTGAAAACAAATTTGATCTAAGCACTTGCTGTATTAGGTAGAGCCACTGGTCACTGTGTCGCTTGATCTGTTCATGTGGGTGTGCTACCTAACCCTGTATATATTCCCCTATGTGCTCCTCATGGTGCTCTTTTTCAGAATAGGGAGAAGGATCAGGATTGCTTTGTTACTGTACTGTGTAATATCAGTTCATGACATGATAATGTTATAAATAAGGTGACCCAAATCAGAAATAAAGAAACAAAGTTTATTTTTCCCAAATTAATAAAAACTGAGATGCAACAAAAAAACAAAAGCACAACAACTAATAGCCAAATTGCAATGAAACCAGCAAAAATTCCCGCCACAGCATAGTTCTAATTCAATCGAATTGGGAGTCGGATGCTAGACCGGCACACGCCAGATCTCTGTGCCACCTGCTCCACCATGTACTCTCAGAGTCCAGTATTTATACTTTTTATTCTCCTCCAGGCAAGGCTTTTCCTCAGAGATGGCCGGATTATACATTCATGAGTCCTTTCTATTCAGTTTAATTTCTTCCTGAGCCAGGCCTGAATTGAGTTCAGTTGAGAACAGTTTTCAGTTTGTTATAAAAGTCGTGACACAGATCTCTTAATCAAGATCTAAGCTTTATTATTTTGCAGATTAGATAGATTATAGAGATCTCGAATAAAAAGCAACAAAAAGACAATACAAAGGAAAGAAAAAATAAAACTACCAAAAACGACAAAATAACACAATTTGGCCGAATCGTCATGAAACCGACAAGGGTTCCTGCCACAGCAGAGTTTCGAGTCCAATCGAGACTGGGAGGCAGATATCAGGCCAGCCCGCGCTGGGTCCGTGATCATCCGCTCTCCGACATGCTGCTCCCGAGGTCCAGTTCTTATACAGTTTATTTTTCCTCGGGCCAGGATTTTCCCTGGAAATGGTCTTCTCATTCAATTTCTGATG